>JANHGB010046118.1:0-12469 GCA_026283785.1 Coracopsis vasa | reverse complement strand
GTTTCTCCTTCATCCACTTAACTTTTGAGTGGGAGCTGCTGCTGTGATCCACCATGTGCCGGTGTGGGTTGTACCATGTAAGGGTAGGTTCCAGCCTTGTGCCTTCTGTGGTCTTTGGACCCTTAAACTAAGCCTGGTGCTCCAGGCAGGGACTTGAATTGTCCATCGGTCCTAGCTGGGGAGCTGGTGGCTCATGGGGGACAAATGAAGATGCGTGTCCCATGTCCTCTCCCACTTCTGTGCATCTCCCACTAGCTTGCAGGGAAAGCTGCGTGGCTGCTGGGCACCAGTACGTGGTGCCTGGGGAGAAGCAGGCAGGGATGTCTCCTATCAGAGCTTGCCACACTGATGGCCCTGCTGCTGCAAGGGGAGACACATCAACCCTTCCCACCCTTGAGGGAAGAGCTGATGGCCTGTCTGGGAGGTTTTAGGTTTTCCTGAGAGCTGACAGTGGAGAAAGGCCAGTAGGTGGAAATCCCAGCAGTACACAGGATGGTGTCCATGGAGTGGACCGTGTTGGGAGCCAGCTTCTGTGGCATGTGGGAGAGGAGGGAACCAGGAGAGGTACAGTGCATCCAGGGAGCGTCACAGCTCCTAGGGTTGGTATCAGAGCTTGGAGGAGAGCATTGTGGTGTCCTGGCTTCCACCTCCCTCTTTGCTCCCTCGAGCTTGAATCTCCTGCCCAGCCGAATGAATGTGCTGCCTCCCCAAGCCCGCAGCGCATGGCTGATGCTTCATCAAGCAGATCTGGTGATGCAGCTCACCCCACCATCATGTGGTACCTCTGTCTTTTAGTTACCCTGGTTTTTCCTTTCTATTGCAATGGGAAGGGACAAGGTGATTTCTTTCCATGGTCCTGTGGTTGCATGGCCAGAAGCCTTGGCCACCTGGGTAGGTCCTTGGGTGTGCGTGATGTGTGCAAAGGTTGGTGGCTGGAGGCTCCTGATCCACAGTGAGCAATGCAGCATCTACATGCAGGGGTGGATTTTTGGGAGCCAGTGTACAGTGGGTGACAGTGTGGGACACTGCAGGACAGACATGGCACAGGTTGCTGACAGCCTTTGCTTGCCTTTTGCTGATGCCTGTAGTTTGATGAACCTCAGTTTGATGAACAAATGGATGTGACAGGATCACAGTGCCCTTCATGGCCCCATTTGCTTCCCTGCCTCTGCTGGGGCTGGGCAGGCAGCTCCTTCCCTCTCTGCTTGAGGAGTGATCTCTCTTCTTTCCAACCTGGGCATGGTGCTGCCAGGGGGAGAGGATGTGCAGCTCCACAGCTGGAGGCCTTCAGGCAGAAAAATCAATGTTTATATTTCTCTTAGCTGGGAAAGATTCCTTAAATAACTCCAGTAAAGAAATACCTTGTAAAGTTCAGGCTATGAAGTCATGGTGTATGAAGCAGAAGGAATTTTCAAGCTCTCTCTTGCAATAAAATGGATTTCTTGAGTTCAGGCTTTATTTAGAGAAACGGTTGATTTAGGAAGGGAGCTGAAGGCTGGATCTGATCTCTTGCTGAGGGGGAGCTGCTCTTCCTATGGCTATGGAACACCGCCTGGAAATGTAGTTGGGTTGCTGCTGCTGGAGTATTCCTAGGGGAGTTTCTCGTGTACCCAGCCATGGGGAGAGCCACCCTCCTCCTCCCTGGGGTGGCTCTTGCTGCATCCTGTGTCCCCTCAGGACCCCACTGGTGCAATGCCGGCTGCTCAGTGCCTTGGGAAGCTGGTTGTACAGGTGCTGTGCTTGGGATTCTGGAGAGCAGCCAGAATCTGGATCCCTCCTCACCGACATCTCAGAGTTTTTCTTCTGCGCCATTAAACATCTTTCCCTTCTTTGTTCCAGCCAGTGTCAGGGTTGAACTAAGTCATTGCTAGAGCAGGAAGTGTGGTGAGCCCACTGTGGTGCAGCTCCTGTGATTTAGGCTGCTTGTTCCTTGGTCTGGCTTGGCCTGAATTTGCTGTTCCTGAGAAGAGCTGAGGGCATGGGGTGGACTTGGAGGCTTCTCCTGCAGAGCTGTCCCTGCCCAGGATCTTGGGCAAGCAGGGCAGTGTGGAAGGGGCTGGATGGGGACCAGCTCGGCTGCAGAGAAGTGCAGCTGGCCTGGAGCTTGGGTTCAAGGTTGGGACTTTAGACTTGGCTGCATTATCTGGGAGCAGGAGTGCACAGCAGCAGAGCTCCAGGCTCATGCTGTGCAGCTGCCTCAAGGAGAACTGGTTTGCCCTTGTTTGAAGGAGGAGGAAGCAGAAAGCTCTGTTTCAGCCCCACCTTTGCTCAAAGCTCCAGGAACTGCCCCTGAGCAGGGGACAAAGGGCACCAGGCGGGGCTGGGATTCCTTCTGCCACTCATCAGCATATGTGTGAGCATGGCTTTGCCTTCCTGAAAGTACCAGGAGGGCTGAGGGGAAGGAGAGTTGCTTCCTGCAAGCCCTGAGGTTGCTGTGGGCTGTGGAGCTGCTGCTGCTGCTGCATTGCTCTTTCTGAACATCGAACCTGCCTGGAAAACATTGTGAGGACCTTTTGCCCTGACACAATGCGTGTCGGACCCATTCCCCATTAGGGTTTCAGGCGTCTCTGAGCATCACTGGAGGTTGAAACCAAGGGCTGGTGCTGATGGTGTTAATTCTGCATTTCTCAGGTAAGCAGGGCAGGACCTGGAGCTGGGACACAGTGCCCCTGAGCTCAGAACCTGCAGGGGACATGTCCCAGCACTGATGCACCACGATGCACCTTGGCTCCAGCACAGAAGCTGCTGCAGACTGGCCAGGTCAGGATTCTGGCCCCAGAGCCTATAGCCAGGTGAAGGCACCACTGTACACCACAAACCTGGTTTTCCTTGCTTGGTATGTGGTAACACAGTTAATCCGAGTGTAGATAAGCAGTGTGCTCATGGTGGCCAGCCAAAAGGGGAGGAGAGAGACAGGAACAGAAAGTGAAACTGGAGTGACACCAAAGGGGGAATGAATTGGCCCTCAGAACTGCAGGTAGGCACAGCATGGTGTCACCTCCTCCTGAGAGTTGCAAGCAAGCTGCAGATATACCAGGTGTTGAGGGTGGATGCTCACCTGGTGAGCTTGCTCACCAGGATGCATCCCTGACATGAGAGCAGGGCCAGTAAGGTTGTGGGGCTATTTCTTGTGCCCTTCCTAAAGTGTTTTGGGTGGAAGCCAGTGCATTCCCATGCACTTGGAAAAATGGTTTGTCAGTGCCAGAGGAATAAGTGCCTGGAGAGCAATGACTAGATTGATGGTTGTCCCCTTTCTGGAAGCAAGATGCTGACTGTGCCAGCCCAGGACACGTGTGGTGCCCCTGCAGTCAGGGTGGCCTTGGCCTCATGCTATTGTCTTCTCTCTTCCAGCCATTCCCACTCTCCTGGCTCCATGGCTGCTGTCCGTGAGTGGTCCTGCACCCGCTGCACCTTTCTGAACCCCGTTGGCCAGCGCCAGTGCTCCATATGCGAAGCCCCCCGCCAGAAGCCCGACCTCAACCACATCTTGCGCCTCAGTGTGGAGGAGCAGAAATGGGCTTGTGCCCGCTGCACCTTCAGGAACTTTCTGGGCAAGGAAACCTGTGAGGTATGTGGCTTCACCCCAGAGCCAGGACCCAGTGGCTCCCCCTTGCCCGTCATCAATGGCATCTTGCCCAAGCCCACCGTGCTTGTGGAGCCCAAGGGCACGTCCAAGGAGGAGGCTGCCAAGGCAGAAAGCAGCAGCGAGGACTCAGAGGGGAAGAGCCCTGATGAAGTGGAGCTGGAGAGTGGCTGGGCTTGCCAGCGCTGCACTCTGCACAACACACCGGTGGCCAACTCCTGCTCTGCCTGTGGTGGCCCACGCAAGCTCTCCCTGCCCAAGATTCCTCCAGAGGCGCTGGTCGTCCCTGAAGTCATCACCCCCGCTGGGTTTCACATGGCCCCCTCTACCCCGCAGCCTTTAGTCCCTGCAGAGATCTCTGACAGTGATGCTGTGGCCACCCAGGGCCCAGTGGCTATGGAACAAGAGGGCCAGAAGGTACCAGCCTTCGGTCCCTTCTCCCTGGGGCTGCAGAACAATCCCGTCCCACGGAGCCGCCGGGAGGTACCCCCCCACCTGCAGATGCCAGGTGCCGAAGCTCCCCAGCCCGTGGCTCAGGGTGCAGCGGGGCCGAAGGGCTCTCCCCAGGGTCAGGCCAGAGCTGCCCCTGCTGCCCGCTTCCAGGATCTGCTGTCCAACAAGCGGCTGGGCGTGCTGGAGGAGGAGATGGAGGTCAGTCCTTCCCATTGGAAGTGCAGCTCCTGCTCTCTGCTTAACTCTGCTGGGGCTGGTAAATGTGAGGCTTGCAGCACACAGAAGGGCAGCGACACCATCAATCTGGCAGGGGACTCGGTGAGGTTTACCCCGTGCAGCCCCTCCAGCCCAGACTTCACCACGTGGTCCTGTTCCAAGTGCACCCTCAAGAACCCCACCATGGCCCAGAAGTGCAAAGCGTGTGGCTCCTCCAAGCTGCATGGCTTCCAGGAGCATGGCACACAGGGCGAGCCATCCCCACGCTGCCCTGACTGTGGCACTGGCGACAAGGGCGGCTGCTGCTCCTCATCGTGCGGCGGCAGGGCCCCGTCCGCACGCAAGGTCGCCCGTCTCTTCCCATCCCAGCTGCCCTCCGGCCAGGAGAGGCCGGGCCAGTGGGCTTGTCCCGCCTGCACCTTGCTCAATGAGCTGAAGGCCAAGCACTGCGTGGCCTGCCATACCCCACAGCAGTACATGGCCCAGCGCAAGGGCCTCAAGCCCCTCAAGAGACGGGAGAGCATGCACGTGGAGAAGAGGCGGCAGACGGATGAGGGGGAGGCCAAAGCCCTGTGGGAAAACATTGTGACCTTCTGCCGGGAGGTGAGTGCTCGCTGAACTGCTCTTGCTCCTGGCTGTGCTTGGAGAGGGCCCTTCTTGCCTCCCCCATGGGGCTTGGGCATTGCTCAGCACAGGCAAGCTGCCTTCTGTGCCCCAGAGAAGATCTTCACCAGCAACAACAGGGTTGTAGTTGCAGATACTGGCATGTAATAGTTTAAATAGGTGCAAGAGAATCTCTGGGGTGAAAGTGACCCATACAGTTCACTCCTGGTTCAAGGATGACAGAGTTTGAGTGTTAACTCTGAAACCTAGTGATGTTTAGACCTCATAGCAGCTTTCCTGTATCTGAAGGAGGCCTACAAGGATGCTGAAGAGGGACTGTCAGGGACTGTAGCGATAGGACAAGGGGTGTTGGGTTTAAGCTTAAACAGTGGAAGTTCAGGTTAGATGTAAGGAAGAAGTTCTTTACTGTGCAGGTGGTGAGGCACTGGCACAGGTTACCCAAAGAAGTGGTAATTGCCCCATCCCTGGCAGTGTTCAAGGCCAGGTTGGACGCAGCCTTGAGCGACATGGTCTAGGGTGTGGTGTCCCTGCCCATGGCAGGGGGTTGGAACTTGATGATCTTAAGGTCCTTTCCAAACCAAATCAGTGTGGGATTCTGTGTTTTAAATCAGTAAGACACAACGTCTGGGCTGAAGGGGACGTTCTTAGGTAGTCAGTGCAGCTACTTCCCTGTCCACATCTGGGGAAAGCTGGGAAAGAGTGTGCCCAAGTTTGCTGGTTGCACTAATGATACATGTGTGTGCAGGAAATGTGGAGATGGAACAGAGAGGCTCAGAGCACTGGCAGGGTGCAGGCAGGGGATCTGCTTCCACTGCCAGCAGCTGGACATGTTCAGGAACCATGAGCTGGGCCTTGGTGATGTTTGGGAATGCCCAGCTGCAAAATGGCTTGCCCCTGTTCTGGGAAGGACGGCTGAGGTTTGGCTGGAGCCAAACCTGTGAGGGTTTCAGGAGCACGCACCACTGTGAAGGGTCTGGCTCCATCTGTTGGGTTTTAGTGTCAAACACTGCTCTGATGGCCCTGGTTTTAATCTGAGTGGCATAAGACGCTCCTGTGAACGCTGCTCTGGCCTCTTTCTGGGGAAGCCTCCAGCTCTTCTGAACCAGATGGAAAGGGTGTTGCAGTCCCATTTTGGTGTACAGACAAGGCTTTTCCTGTCTGATCTGAGGGGTGTGCCCATGCCTGTGCCTCTCCTGCAAGACTGGGACCATAGGGGTGTTTGACTTGGGTGGGAATCTGTTGAGAATGATCCTGGTTTGGGGTTGTGGGGTTTTTTAATTGCTACATGTCCATCCTAACAGATGTTCTTGCTTATCCCACTGTCTCACACTTCTCCTCTGATTAACCATCCTTTTCCCTTTCTGAATGACAACATGCAGCAGCACATTCTGCAGATCCAGAAAGACAGCCCAGAGCTCTTACTGTCTGTGTCATGCCCTGCACCTCTGTCTGCAGAGCATTTCTGTGTGCTGGGGAGGCCCCATCTCTGTTTTCCTCTTCCTCCATCCATCACACAGTTCACTACTGGTGGTGCTTCCCGTGGTCCAGGGGAGGTGGCAGTGGGGATGGTCACGTCTCTGCTCCAGAATGGCTTGAAGGGGATTGTTGGCAGAACAGGAAGAGTGAAGGAGGTCCAATGCCTGGATTTATCACCTTGCAGGACAAATAAACAGAGCTTGTCTGGCACCATCTGTGAGCAGGCTTATCGCTACCCAGGCATGGGAGGAAGTACCTGCTCCTCTTCCCTCCACTCTGGTGCTGCTCCTGCAGCTCTTGTGCCTCTCCTTCCGTCCATCTCACAGGGATATTGGTGGTGATAACTTCTCTAAAGCATTTAGAAATACATGAAGGGAGACGTCATGGTGTAGAGGTAACTAGCTCATTAGGCAGGCTTCCCTGTTGCTGCTGGGGAATGCTGTGGCTCTCACATTGCCTCCATCATCATGCTTGTGAAGTCCATGGGCTCCTGCAGTCCTGTCCTGGCTCTGCTGAGACCCTGGCCATGTTACCAGCGAGGCTGAAGGCTGCTGCTTCTTGGAAAAGCACCACAGGGACTGCATGGGGAACAGCAAGCTCATGCTGTGACTCCAGGACTGCTGCGTGCTTGGTGCCCTGCACAGCGGTGTCCCGAGAAGCCTGGCTGCTCCCTGAGGAGGGAGGCCCAGATGAGGCTTCTGTCAGGGAGCAGCTGCTCCCCTGGGGAAAGCCAGCACGCACTGAGATGTGTCCTTGGCTCACATCAGTGTTTGAATAGTGCCATCTCTTAGCTGAAAAACACTCTTCTGCAAAAGAGAAGCTAGAAGTGCTAATTGAGGCACCATGTAGAAAGCATTGACGCAGGATTGCAACAAAAGAGGAAACAGAACTACTAGTTTGCTGTGCATAAAAGCTTTGGAATTTAAATTGTAGCTGGCTTTTGCTGAGAGACTTTAATTTCATTTAATTACCAGTAACAAAGAAATCCTGATTCTTATTTCACCCTGTGTGAAACTGTGTGGAAAAGCCACCTTTCTCGACTGATTGAAGTTCTGTGCTTTCATCCTGACAGTGTGGCTAATAACTTCAGGATTATCCACCCTTCAGACCATTTGTTGCTCAACCTGGAGAAGAGAAGGCTCCAGGGAGACCTTAGAGCAGCTTCCAGTGCCTAAAGGGGCTACAAGAAACTTTGAGAGGGGCTTTGGACAAGGGCCTGTATGGATAGGGGGAATGGCTTTAACCTGACAGAGGGGAGAGTGAGATGCGCTCTTAGGCAGAAGTTCTTCCCTGTGAGGGTGCTGAGGTGCTAGCACAGGTTGCCCAGAGAAGCTGTGGCTGACCCATCCCTGGCAGTGTTGAAGGCCAGGTTGGACAGGGCTTGGAGCAACCTGCTCTAGTGGAAGGTGTCCCTGCCTGTGGCAGGGGGTTGGAACTGGATAAGCTTTAAGGTCCCTTCCAACACAAACCACTCTGTGATTCTATGATTTATTGTGTTGTTAAGCCACAGCCAGAGAGAAGGAGGGTGAGCTCTGTCTTTCACAGTTGCTATAAATGGAAAGCTCCCTGTCACTGGCATGTTCTTCTCAGTGAAAAAGCCAGTGCTATTTGAAAACTGCTGTTGGAGATGATTCAACCATCATCTGTCTACATGGTAAAGCTTCCAAATATTCACTGCTACTGCACAGGGATGGCAAAGTACAACACAGAACTGCTAGCATGCATTTAAAGGAGATGTAGCACAGGCATTTCTACAACTGCACTTTGCTGAGCTGAGCACGGGTACAGTTCTGTCTGCTTGGATCGTTGAACTGGCCTAAGACCAAAATACACACTTAATATTCAACAGCCACCTATGCCCAGTAAAGAAAGGCCCTCCAGTGACATGTTAACTATGTCAATAATGTATTGGCTAAATAGTAGCTGGGGTTTTCTGGTTAAAAGACAACCAGAGCTCCATGAAATCCTAAGATAAGGTTAAAATAAAAGAAGTACTTCCTTCATTATTTGGTTACCTGCCATGTGAACTTGGTCATACTGGGGACTGGATAATCTGAACTGGTGAGCTTGTGACTGGGTAGTTTGAATTTGCTCATTTATTGACTGAACTGAAACCGCAGCTTAAACCATATAAAATATAGAGCATTGCTTTGTCTTTAATCACTTTGGTGAGACTGTAAGTAAACTAGGTAAGTAATGTGCTTTGAGAGAGTCGTGTTCGTGCATTCACCCTTCTTATGCAGCCCACGCATGGGACACAAGATGTGTTTGTCTCATTACACCACAACCTGGATCACAAGCTGTGAAGGCACACAGAAGCTCTGGTGTGAAATCACCTCTTGAGCCTGCCTCCAAAGGGACTGTATGCATCCCTTACATTACCCATGCCTGATATAATGACTGTGGTAGATTGCTATCTTGCACCACTGGCTATGTGGCTGTCTATAAAGATTAGTTACGGGCTTGCTGGCGTGCCTTCATTTACCCACATAAGTCAACATGAGACACAAAAGTGCCAGATATCTTCCCCTATGATGAATACCCACAGGCAGCTTGAAACAGGACAAAGCAGGCGATCACACAGAGCATCTCCCCAGCTGCTGCAGGGCCAAAGAGCTGCCTCCTTCTCAGCCTGAAGGAGCAGTACCTGCTCCTGGAACATGGTATTTAATAAAGCACATAGGGTGTTGTTGTGGCACCAGGGAAGAAGGATGCCTCTGTCTGTGTTGGATGCTGCAGCCATGGTTAGATCCATGCGAAGGGGGTGAGATGCTTTTCATTGGTGCAGTGAAGCACAATGAGTTGTGAGCCATCCTAAGAGTATGATGGGACAGAGAGAAGGATCTGAAAGAAAGAACCTGCCCTACAAGGAGTTAATTTAGAAACAGTCTGTTTCTGTTCTGCCTCACTTGAAGTGTTTTCTCTTTTAGTTTTAAGCGTTCCTTTACGTTTGAACAGAATCTGGTTTCTGAAGTTGAGAGCTTTGTGTTTTGGGACATTGGTTTCAAGGGAAAGCTGGAGGTAGGTGCACCTCAAAGCTCTGCTGACTCTACCAAAGTGCTAATTTCATTATATACATTTATTACCTTCAAAATGAGGAGGTGTCTGCCTGCAGGTATCTTGCATAATGTGAATTCCTTACTTAACTGCTGAAAACAGTGTTCCCTGCCCTATCCTTAGAGTATTGATTTGCACACTCACAAGGCAAGAGTAAATTGCACACCACAATGATCTGAATATCAACCCATTGCTAAACATTGGTCTGGAAGCATCAGCTTCCTGGAAGCATCAGCTCCTGATCACTCATGTTTACACGCAAGCTGAGTACAGAGGCAGAGAGCAATAAAAGGGCATGGCAAAGGAGAAAGGCTCATAAAGCACCTCAGCAGAGCTAACTTGGGCTGTGGTAACCAGTCTGATTTGTGCTCTTGTCTTGGCACAGTTTGCAGCATGAGGCCCTTTATAACAGATGCACTTGAACAAAGAGTATTTGCTGCTCCTCCACTTATATATGTGCTAGTGTGGTGTTTTTGCAGTGTTATACATAGTGCAAGTGAAACAAAGAGGACCCATGTTCTTCCTTATTCCTGCAATGGAAGCAGCGAGCAGGGAAAGGGCAAAAGCAGAAACAAGAACTTCTGTTAACAGGAAAAAAAAACAGATAGAGTCTAAAAAGGGTTTATTTGAGCAACCTACTGATGTGCCTGCTTAGTGCTGGCTCTGCTGCAGTTCACCAGCTCACCAGCATGTGTGTATTCTGGTTATCTGCTGTATTAACTTGGTGATGGATAATGTGAATCTGCTAATTTACTGACTTAACTGAAATTGCAGCCTGAATCATATAGAATGTATATCTCGTATATATGATACATATCCTATAGATATGTATCATATATGATGCATATATATATATGGATTATTGAGTCAGATTTACTATGGGGCTAGATTCTAGCTCCTTTCACTGTCCTTATTAGGCACAGAAATCAAAGACTTTCACCCTTTGCCTAAACATGCTTACAATTACACCAAGCTACCCAAACATGTTCTTGTCTCAACTCAAAGCAAGAACTGACCATGACCAGGCCAGTAACCTGTCCCAATTCCTGCCTCACTCAGCACATCTCCAAATGGTGATTCTCACACTGTATCTCAATGCACCAGCTGCTCGCAGTGTGAAGGGAGCAGTTTGTTAATTCATTACAGATTGATTGGGATGAACAATATTCCCTGGAAGTACTTTTTGGACAAACAGTGCTGCAAAGACAGGGCTATTAAGCAGCTGTACCTCCATACAGTATGCAGATAGGCTGGAGCTGGAGTCTCTTCCCTGCTAACAACTCAGGCAAATGGATTGTGAAAGCACTTGGGAATTAGCCCAGGACTTCATGATGGTCTTGAAGAAGAACACTGTGAGTACTTCTCTGACTAGGTCAGCCAGAGAACTGATTTACTGTTGTGTCTGTGGAATCCTTAATATGATTACACTTCAGTTCAGCACTCCTGGGGCTCCGCTGGGAAGGTAAGGCCTTAGGCACCACCAGTACATGAAGAAATCACTGTGCTTTTATCCCTTTGCCTTGTAAAATGGGCTGCCAGGCACAGATCTGCTGCAGGGCCCCTCTTTCAAAGCCATACTCTCTTTGCCCTCCAGTGTGCCACTGTTGCACTGATGTGATGAGCAGGATCCACTCAGGCCATGGATGAAGGAAGCGCTAGTTCATCCGGCCCTCAGGCAGGGTCTGCAGCGGTGCCATGGCTTCTCATGTCCCATCACACTCAGACACCTTCCACCTCCTCAAACCCTTTGCAGCACAGCCAAGGTAGCTTTCCTCTTCTTATATTGAAGTAATTACCCTGCTACAACCAAAATAGGGTGTTTTTTCCCCAAGAACTGTGGCTGGTGGCATCTGTATGCAGCTATGAAGCTTTGGGAATCCTCTGGAGGGGGATGCTGGCAGGGCATTCCAGCTTGGAAGTCCTCAAGAGCAGCATAAAAGCTGCATAATCATGTCCTTCTGCTTGCTCTGGCTCTGTATAAGATGAAGCTATGTGTAATACGCCTGACATGAAATGGAGTGAACCGGTCACTTGGTCTCTCTTTAATCTTCTTACAAGATACAAAATAGGCTTAAGTCAAAAACTGTTCCTTACTACAAAGGGTTGAGGGGGCTGTTTGCTCGCTTGGCTGAGCAGGTTTGTGCCTCCTTACTCAATATCCATAAAGATCTCTGGGAGACAATTACAGACATAGCAGGAGGAAGAGTCAGGCTGCAGTTAAACCATCCAGCCCACCCACGGCAACAGGAAAATCCTGTTTGAGGAATCAGGGAAGAGGCTGTTCTGGATAGCAAGAGGTGATGTGCTGATAGTGCTGCAGTGCCCCCACTCTCTGTACAGTTACTCAGTGTGCGTGGCCCCAGAGTCCAGCCCAATGTGGTTTGATATTTACATTATCTTATACAGGAGGGCTGTGCAGGGTGGAATGGGGAGAGATGAGTTGTGTTGGAAGGGAGATGCTGAGCAGTGCAAGCATCTCCCTCATGGCAATGGGAAAAGAGAGGGACTTTGCTTTGCCTCTACTCAGTCCCATGAGTGTTAACGTTGCTGGAACACAGTGGTGTTAAGAGTTAAAATAGCATCCTGAGACCAGATTTGCCCTTCTCAGGGGAAATGCTGGAAACCTTTAGCAATCCAGTACACACACAAAGACTTTTCACCACAATATGAGGCTCTCAAGCTTGTTAGTGTAAGCTGAACCCCCAAAATTAACACTTCCAGGAAAGTGAAAAAGACTTTCAGCCAATAATCAACAACATTTCTTCCCAGAAAAAATGCCTTGAGGGAAAGCATCAAACTCAATTAATGGAGCTTCCCTCTAATCTAACTGAAGAGCTAGAAAGAAAGAACACCACCCACCTTATCTACTGGCTTCAGGGAAAACCACCTTGCATCTCATTCATACAATCACAGAGTGGATTGGGTTGGAAGGGACCTTAAAGCTCATCCAGTTCCAATCCCTTGCCATTGGCAGGGACACCTGCCACTAGAGCAGGTTGCTCCAAGCCCCGTCCAACCTGGCCTTGAACACTGCCAGGGATGGGGCAGCCACAGCTTCTC
>JANHGB010046115.1:14885-53254 GCA_026283785.1 Coracopsis vasa | reverse complement strand
GTGTTTGTTTCAGACAGGGACAGGAGCTGAGCAAGTGCTTGAATTTCTACCAACTGACAGATCTCAGGATGCTGGGGATTAGAAACTGCACCAAGTGGCATTAAGAAAGGACAAAAGCCACTATAGCCCCTCCACTTGCCTGACCATAAATAACTATCTAGATAGTATGAAGAAATAACAGTGGCACTTTAATAAACAGATTGCATTACTAAGGAGTCAGTTCTCCTTTTTCTTGGTCTGTGGTGTTACTGTTGTAGCTGCTCTGCAACGCGGTGATTTTGTGATGGGAAGAGGGAGAAAGGTTAGTTGTTTTTGTTGGGTTTAATGAAACACTGACTATACACTTGGAAAAAGAATGTGAACTGGTGGCATAAAAAAGGCATGTCTTGTTCACAATAAATTCTGCAAGTTTATGTGTGTGATGGGTGCAATGTGGGATAATTTGCCAGTCACCCTGTGGGAATCCTGTCCTTAAAGGGATGAAACTTTGTAGAAACACTGCCTGTTGGCTCGATAATTGGGGAACTGTCTCATTAGGGAAGGAGAAAGTACAAATCTGTCTGACAGTGGACTGCAATACTGGTTATATGAGACAGCTCATAAAAGCTAGGGATTGGTGGAAAGTCTACACCATAAAGTGCAGGGGAAGAGATTGTTTGATGTTTCTGTACAGAGGAAATTGTACCGGGGGAAAAAATATCTTCATTTTGATTGAAAAGAAAAGAAGAAATAAAAATAGACTGGAGGAATTCTTATTTGCATGCAGATCTCAGCTGTCTGGAGTCAAGTGTGCAAGATGCTTGTCATTATTTGAGTAGCAGGTTCTTGTAATGGAAATTCACAGTGGAAGTTCATGGCATATACAATTTCTTAACAAAGCCCATAGAGCTGGCGGGCTGTGGCCATCAGGCTCTATGCAAAGTCATTGCTGTCCTTCAGCTTTACTTCCTTTCATTTACTTATTCCCTGTCATCTTGCTTACAGTTTGAAGACTCTTTAGAAGGGCTTGTATTGCCTCTGTAAGGACTGTCTGTGTGCTAGGAAGGTGCAATCTCTGTAAACATTCATGGGATTCACAACAGCTGTAATGAAAGATATTAGTTACAAAAGACTGAGGTGCATGTTTTTCTGACCTGGACTGCATCAGAGTAACTCTCTCCATCACCAGAAATAGAGTCAAATTGTGCTGAAATTAGAAGCTGCTTATTCACAGGTTTTCATGCTGGTGGTACCCTCTGTGATGCCTACAAGTGTATGAAGGGCTGTCTGGCAGAGAGTGACTTGTCACTACCGGATTTTCTTTTCTTTGCAATTTGATGGTGAGGAAAAGAACCCGTGATGCTGCATTTTAGCACTGTGTGGTGCTCGCAAGGTCCCTGTCACTTGACATTTTTCATCTGATAATTTTGAGACACTTCCGTACATCCCATTTGTTTTTTCTAAATGTTGCCTTAGTTTAGTATGAAATTTGTATCTCTTTTTACTTCAAATGAGCCCATTTTTCAAATAGCAAATTATGTTGAACAACATTCGTAATATTGACTTTTGCTAAAGCAAAGAAATCAAAAATTAAGAGCATAAATTCTGTGTATCAGACAGGCATCGTAATACTTAACTAGGTTAAAAAATGAAGTATCTCATTACAGCATAATAGCAATTTAGGATCAGAGTAAATATATTGGAAAGTAGTTCTGGAAAATAAACTGAAGGGGCAAGCGTTTATGAGCCTTGTTTGCCAGCTTGCTAAATATGCTTTTCCTGAATTGCTAGTAATCGCTTGGAGCCACACACATTGCATAGGAATGAATATGTTATATCATAGCTACATATAAAGAAACCACAATGATCAGTAGTCGGCTACAAACTTTATACCCTTACCTGAGAGGCTTTTAAGTATTATTCCAGTATGATGAGGTCACATTATCTTTTAAGGCTTGTACAGTGTGAAACCCCTGTAATTCAAATCATAGAATCATAGGAATAACGTAATTGAAGTCATAAGACTGGTAGTTCAGTACTGTATCCTGATAGAATATTCATTTCTTTCATCTGAAAAACTGTTCTCACTAAATATAAACCACATGCAGTTCATATCCAACCAAACAGTTTAGCAGCCTTCTTTTTGCAAAGCTGACTTGCTTGTTAGCTCCTGGTGATGTCTGACAATTAGGAATTCTGTTAAATTGGGATAATTGCAGGCAAGGGATTTTTCCTTGTTAATGCTTTTCCTGAAAGAGGACTCTCAGAGTTACAAGCCAAGAACACACATACCTGTAGACTGCAGTTAGCTTGAGCATTTACTTTGCTATTTGTTCTAGTCACATGGGAATATAGAATATGTTACACTGAAAATCTACTCTTTCTATATGGAAATAAATCAGCATATTGTTGGGTTTTGTGAGTTGTCAGACCTCTTTGAACTTCCCTTGACATATACTGGCTGGATTAAATCTTTATGAATTAAATCTCGACCTGCGTCTGTTCCACACAACCAAGCACTTCTCCACACAACCAAGCACTTCTCCAGGAGAGGAGCAGAAATGAGACAGCAGTGTTTGGTCATACCAAATGACATAGTTTGGACAGAAAAATTGGATGATTATCTTAGCTGAGAAAACTTAGTGTTGGGGAGGGATTATCAACTAATGTGTCCTTCCCTAAGCACATACAGTTCTTTTCCCTCATGCAAAAAGGGCTGGAGCACCTCCTGTATGAAGACAGGCTGAGAAAGTTGGGGGTGTTCAGCCTGGAAAAGAGAAGGCTGCGTGGAGACCTCAGAGCAGCCTTCCAGGATCCAAAGGGGGCTTATAAGGATGCTGGGGAGGGACCCTTCATTAGGGACTGTAGTGATAGGACAAGGGGTAACGGGTTAAAACTTAAACAGAGAAAGTTTAGATTGGATATAAGAAAGAAGTTCCTTACTGCGAGAGTGGTGAGGCACTGGAATGGGTTGCCCAAGAAAGCTGTGAATGCTCTATCCCTGGCAGTGTTCAAGGCCAGGATGGACAGAGCCTTGGTTAACATGGTTTGGTGTGAGGTATCCCTGCCCATGGCGGGGGGATTGGAACTAGATGATCTTAAGGTCCTTTCCAACCCTAATTATTCTATGATTCCATGATTCTATGATAATTATATACTGATCACTATATTTACTGCTTTATTGTTGCATACTCATCTACATGACAAGTGCAAAATTAATGAAATACGTAGTCCAGGAAAATTGTTCAGAATGCTGACATCATTTAGGGAAAGGAAAATGTGTAATAATTCAATCTACGATCCATAACTTTATTTTCAATTAATTAGATAAGCAGAAAATATTAGTGAAACATTAGGAATCTGGGGCTAAACCACCCAGAGAGAAGGAAAAGAGCTGAGCCCACAGCATGACAACTTTCATACATGTTCTCCTTAGCATATTCTTCTCTTCCTGAGGTTTGACCTGAGCCAGCTGGGTACAATCTGTGAGGATCAATGGAGGCTGGGAACTGTTGCCAGTAAATGGTGTGAATGCTCTTATTTTGAATGCTGTTCCCCTCCAAGGGGTCTTCTAATGTCCTTGTGTCTCCTTAGTAAAACACTTACATACCAGCGGGGGAACAGACCTGTCCTAACTATTGCTTGAATTATAGACTGTATTGCTTATCTCACACATATTGCTGGCTAGAAGGGCAATAAGCAGTTTTGAGAGCAAACAGAAAGAATAAAAGGTTGTGAAAGCTCTTTTCCAGGATATCATACCTTGCGGTTAGACTGGACTTTTACTCAAATGCTAAATCCACACACAATTGCATTTATTTATTTTCATCCTTTCTGGAGGCCACTAAGCCTTCATACTTTTTTCAGTCTTTGAGGGAAGGTTTCACAGAAAGTCAAATGCCCGTAATGTCTATTTTTCAGCTTAAATGTTCCCAGCCTAAAGTTTAGGCTCAGACATCAGGATGGGGTGACCACCTGACCTTCTCAGATTGGTAAATATGAGGAAGGGGCTAAGGAAAACAGATGTTTCTCCCATGAGACTCGGAGATCTCTTTTCTCATAGATTCATGACACAGGCAATACAAAGCAATGAGGAGCTTGATGAGTCTCCAGTGATCTAGTAAAACACAATCCAATTATATTACACTAAAAACATCTGAATGATATAAATCATTTGAATATTATCCATAAAATTAACTTCTATAGTTAAACTGAAAAATTATCTCATAATTTCAGGGAGATTTGATTAGTTCTGCATTTTTTGCCTGAAGAAATCTTGTTGATCTGTCACTCATAAAATTAATGTGATTTTTCCACTGTTTTGCACAATGAAGCATGTGATAAAACACTGATGCCAATCTTGCAGCTGCTTTTCAGAGGTCCTCCATTCAACAAAATGGGGGTAAGGAAGCAGTAAAGAATCTGTACAAATGAAGTAAAAATGGAAGAGCAAGATTTGTGAGTAGAAGATAAATACTAGGTTAGCTGAACCTATCATAGGAAGAAGTTGTCAAGCTTTGTCTTCGCTTGGAAAATGCCATGAGACTTAGCACAGTCAATATCATATTATTTAATCTTTTTTAAGAGCATTTCAAACACAAAATGAAATACTGAAGGTATACTACGTTCAAAGGGCTTGACCTCATTGTACTAACAATAAATCAAGAGTAATGACTTTCAGATTATCAGCCAAATTGGTTTTAAGCAGCGTGAGATCAGAATCATCCCTCTACTATTTAAAGACAAGCCTTTTTGGACTTCATGACACCGGAACAAATTCGGCAATTACCACATCTCAGCACTCTAAGAAAGAGAGAGGCAAATTAGAGACTGGCTGAAATAGAATGACACAGACGGTTTGAAAATAATATATTCTGAATCAGGTAGAAGGAAAGAAAATGAAGAAATTGATAAAGCAACAGAAAAGATGGATTATAAGAGAGAAAGAGAAAAAAGAATTCTCAGGGGAAGCAGTATGAAAGGAAATCTTGAAAGAGAGGGATGAATATCCTATTTTAGGTGCATACGATGTAAAATGAATATCAAATTGACCTGAGGTCAGACCTAAGCATCAGAGCAGATGTTCATTAGACACCCACAGAGTTAAAAACAACCAGCAAGAGCATCTGATGCTGACTCTTCCCTTGCTACAACCTGGTCTCTGATTAAAGGGTTTGCTAGCTCCAAGTGCATGACAGAGCCTTTAATCTCTATGCTCACGTGTCATGCTGCCTCTCATCTTTGCACCAAAGTGTGCCAGTGTCACACCTTTTAATCACATGAATGTCCCTACCTTAAATAAAAATAAGAACACTAAAAAATCTTTCCTGTTGTGGAATTACCTGGGGTAATGGACTAGTAGGAAAAAATTAGAGCACTCTATTAGCATGACTAGAGAGAGGAGAGTATTCAGGGGAAAAGAGAAGGCAGCTTTAGGAGCCCCCATTGTCTTTGAAGAGTGGAGGCAGAGGGAGGGGAGATGGAAAGCTTTGCTTCCTCTGAGTTTTTGAACATTACTCAGTCTTCTGCATATAATTCAAAGATGTGAAGATCCAGCAGTTAGTGATTCACTGACCATACATGCAGAACTCAAAACCATACAAAGATCATTGCAGAGCGTATGAAATGGAGGCAGGGGGAAAGCTAATGATTCCATAGCTGGAGAAAGGTAAATGTGGAGAAATGCTCAGCAAAGAGGGACAGGGTGAAAAAAAAGCAAACCTGGAAGTGTCTTTTGAAGAAAGATATCAAAAAAAAAAGAAAAAGAAAAAAAAAGAAAAAGAAAAAAAAAGAAAAAAAAAGAAAAAAAAAGAAAAAGAAAAACCAACGCAACAGCATAGGTACTTAAAAATTTGGAACTGAATGAGTATTTTTCTTGTAGTTTGATCTGTCCAGAGCAACCTGACATGTCTGGTTTTCTCTGAATTAATTTAATCAAGATTTGCCAGACAATATAGTTTTTTTCCTGGTAAGAGAAGGATAAGAGCTTTTCTGTTCATTCCTTTGAACAATGTAGCTAGGATTGCTGAAAATGTGAAAATGTAAAAATATAAATATTTCTTTTTATAAAAGATCTATTACCCATTTGAGTTACAGATGAGCTGCTCATAAAATGCAAGTGCTTTATTTTCAAATATTGATGTTTCCAATCCAAAAGGAATTGAAATGAATACTTGTCAATTGCTTTGGAAAACAAGTAAAGGAAGTGTAAATGTAATCAAGCAGATACTAAGATAAATCCATTGTTCAGTACTTCATTTGAAATATCTAATAAAAAAAAACAGCAGATAACACAGAATGTAACCAAAAGATCCCATTGAGCCTTTTTGTGTGTAAAACCATCAAGGTTAAACAATCACATCATTTTAAGGTACTTCTACAGAGACTTAATTTTCTTTAACAAGCTCTGTGTCTGTTATTAGCCTTGCATAAAACGGATAGACATTACTCTGTCTCCCCATAGGAGTACACGCAGCTGACCTTTTCTAAATATGATAGCTGTCCTTGAATGTGTTTGTCTAAAATAGGTAAAAATAACCAAGGAGTACTCTAATGCATTCATAGCTGTTTGGTCCTGTCTTCCTTTCTGGATAGTTAAGTATTCTAAGATATCTGACTCTGAGGACTCAGTTTTTGTTATGACTGACAGATAACTGTCTGTGTGTTTGATATAGAAAAACAAATTAAAAGAAAAAAGACTCCACCTTCATTCTCTCCATTCCTGTGTTGGTTTTTCATATTTTCATGACTCACTAGCAATAATGAGAGGATCTAGCATTCTTATTAAAGCACTGTATAAAACACCACAATTAATATGTTGAAACATAATTAAAAAATATCTGTTTAAAAACAAAACTGGTGGAAAAAGGTAGTGGAAGGAAAGAAAATGGACCTTCATGGACTGCAGAAGGACAGCCTGCCTCACTATGGTTTTCATCATGGGCTGCAAGGGATTCTCTGCTCCGCTACCTGGAGTACCTCCTCACCTCTTTCTTCATTGACCTTGGTGTCTACAGAGCTATTGCTCCCACATGTTCTCACCTCTCTCTCCAGCTGCAGTTGCAGGGCTTTTCCCCCCGTTCTTAAAAATATGTTATACCAGAGGCACTACCACCATCGCTGAAGGGCTCAGCCTTGGCCAGTGATGGGTCCTCTTGGAGCAGGCCTGCATTGGAGGTAGCTGGCCTCTTGGAGTCGGACACAATGGGAATCTGCTAGGAGCTTCTCACAGATACCACCCCTTCAGCCTCCCGCTGCGAAAACATTGCCACACAAATGCTGTACAGTCACACATTTCGAGTACTCCATTGAGTGTTAGTCAGCCACTTAACCATACCTTTGCTTGACATTCTCTAAGAAATTTGTTTTACAAAGCAATCAGGCTGAAACTAAATATGTCCTCATCCATCACTTAAATCTGTATCAATAACAGAGGATATGTAAAATAAATAAAAAATGGCATCTACAGCAGCCCAGAGTCATGGATCAAGTTTCAGGCAGCTCTGGATCACTCCTTTTGGGAAGTTTAAACAACCTGTTGCATTATATTAGCATATATTTTTCTTCTGTATTTGTCCTTTTTCACCATGCACCTTTAGCGGTATGTCATATAAGCTACAAAGAAGAAGCCTGCTGAAAGTATTCCAATGCTTCTTACTAGTGGCATTTGGGGAAAAAAAAAAAAAAGCAACTGCAGGTGTTGAAGGCAGGTTCAGTAAAAGATCACAGTAATAGTGTTTCTTCTGTAAGTGAACTTTAATGCTGGTTTCGAGTCGTACAGTGCTCTCCTACGCCAAGGAATCTCGTGCTCAAAGAGACATATCAAGTATTCCTTGGCAGAGCTGTATGAAGCAATGTCAGTTGAAATTGGGGAAAAACTTCTGTACATTCTGTTCAAAGAAAATTAAAATGCTAAAACATCCTAAATATTTTTGTCAGCAAAAACTTAAGACAAAGGTTGTAGTTTAGAAGAAACTTATACGGTTTGACAGAAAAGAAAAACTAACAAAAACGAAAACTGGTCTATGTAACAAATTTTAGCAACGTCTACAACAAAATTTACTTCTTTTCAAATAAAGATTTTTAACTTGTTCTGTGTATTTCAGCTTTTCAGATTTCAGTCATAACCCAAAAACAAATTGGAAAAATCAGGCAAGTAAGATTAGATCCATCATACCTACTACTCAGTTCTGTCTTTTCAAAAATTCAGGCACACAAAAGCAGTGATCCTTTACGTTGTCTTTGCAGATAGAAAATCAAATCAAGTGGAAGTAACAGAAATGTACACAGAATATGGAAGAAAAACTACATTAAAAAGATCGGTAAGGGAGAAAATAAATAAAGCAGAGTCATCAAAATCTAATCACACCTCTCGGGGGCTTGGCCCAACAAGAGATATGAACATACTTCAGCAGATCAATTATTTATCGTCAAGAAGATAGGCTTGTTTTTGCAAGACCACATTACATGAGCTTATTTAAAGTGAGTCTGAACAAATTATTTCTTTAAGTGAGTCAATACATATCCTAGATTAAATGATAGCAGAGGGACAAATAAGGATGCAAAGACAAGGTGATGAATCCCTAGATATGAATTTTCAAGTGTATCTATTTCCTGCTTAGAAGCAGGTAGACATCTACCTAGGTGGATTTTTAGATGTTTTAAATCTATATCTGAACATGCTTAATATGAGTAAAACTCTGTCCAATTTTCCAATACCCAGCTGTGTATCTCACACATTCTGGGCTCTAGCACTGCTGTAGAAAGAGCTATATTTCACATGCAGATTTGCGATTGGTACCCTGAAATCTTTGAGGATGAAACAGTGGGTAATTGGAAAAATTATTATTTCCCTTTTTTGGGAAATAGTTCTTAAAATATGTTAGTTGAAATATTACTTGTCAAATCTCTGTTGAGAAGTGAATAGATCTTTGTCACTTTATGAGCTATATTCTGACACAATCTTCATTTTAGATGAACAAATGCTGATGGTATAAAAATAGTACGTTTTCCTTAAGATAGATACACAAAAATATACCTAACTTCCTTTACAGACAGAAATAAGACTTTTAAGGGCAGGAAACCCTCACAGAGTTTGTATCACTTCCTGTAATTTTTATTAAAATCTCCTATTCACAGTACACATTGAGAAAAAAAAAGACTTTGGAAAACAAAAAAAAATCCTCCTGAAAATGCCTTGAACATGTTTTACAATATTAAGACAAAGATTACACAGCTGGAAACCAAATATGCTTTTGTTGAAGGATTGAATTATTGAGACTAAGACAACTACTAGACCTCTTATATTTTTAGAAGGACGTTTCTAAGTCACTGCGAGGGAGTAGCTACACCTTTCCTACTAGTTAAAAATATACCTTTCACAGACATGGTATACCACATACCAGCAGGTCAGACCTACAGTCCATATGGAAAAGCACTTGTGTGATCTCTATTTGCAGATAGAAAATAACCACTTAATGTTTTCAACTACAAATAAACATTCCACAGATGTCCTTACAGTACAGAATAAATGCTAACAGAGGAAAAATAACTGATTTTATAGACATTGACAGTCAGGTGAAAATGGAGTGTAAGGAAGAGTGTAAGGAAGTCCTAGAGAAATTATCAGTTGAATAATTTGTCCTATTCTGGTATCAATCCTTAAAAGATGGTGACAAACTGTAAGACATCTTGAAAAGAGATAAAGAATTTACGTGGTGACTGGATTACATACTATAGGGAGAAACAAATGTTTAAATTGGTAATCCTCATATGAATTATCTTTAAAAAAAAAAAATACTGGTTTTATAAAAGTTAAATCTGTTCACAGACAAAATTACTTTCATATACATTTTAAACCAAAAATGTTGTGAAGAACAGCTAAAAATATTGAAAAAGGCTTCTCTGATTTTGTTCTAAATATCAAAAGAAGCAGATTTTCCCCACCGTAATGATTTTTTCCCTATTGATTGATTGATTGATGGCTTGGTTTCACGAACAAAGATTTGGGAAGGGCTTTACCCACGCTTATTAGAATCTTGAGCGACCAATGTCCTGAGCCACCTGCATGCAGGGTTGGGTCTGCGGCTTCCAGTGCACCTCATCACCTGCCGTTTCATCCCTCACCTGTCGCTACAGGGCTTTGCAAGTGTGGGTAGACCCTTCGGGACTGCACAATGAATTTTTTAGGTGAGGCTCAGCGTGCACGGAACTGGCCCCACCCTTTACACCTGAGGTTTGTCTGCCAGGGCCTAGCGAGCTTGGACGGTGACAGCAAAGTCCTCAGGTCGTAGGTTTGGTCAGAGCGCCCTTCTCTTAGATGGATGGCCTTACAAGGCTAGACGAGCTCCATCTGCCCAGGTTTGAAGTCAGAGTTTTCCTTCTCCTAGGATGGTTGCCAGAAGGCTAGTAAGCAGGATTACTATTGCAACAACACTAAGCAACTAACACTTCAAAATCAGAAAAAAAGTCAATATTGAGTAGAAATACCTCAAAATTATTTAAGCAAGTTTTAGATTTAAAGATTTTACTGATTCACAAAACAGATTAAAATCTGAATCTCAGATTTAAATATTTTACTGGTTCACCAACAGAAGTTTATATATAAATATATATATATATATACATATTTAACTTTGGGTATTTTCTTGGGACCACTACATCTGTGTAGTTTAAGAAAGATAATGTTAAAAGATGTCTACATCATAGCCATAGAATTACCTGAGCTGGAAGCAGAAAAATTCTTTATTGTCTTAAAATGAAGTCCTTAACAAGAATGGGGCTTCAGTAAGCATCCAATAAGAGGGTGGAATCTAGAACTAGAAAAAAATATATTAAAAGCAAAGGCATGAAAAGGTTTAGCATGTTTCTAAAATATAGCTGGCAAATAAGGGCTGAGTTGGGAATGATTTATTGGAATTCTGCTATATGCATTTATTTAAAGGTCAGATGACATAATTGAAACAATCCCTCCTGGCCTTAAAATCTACGCTTCTCCAAAGACATTATTTATGATTATACAGTCACATGTCTTTGGGGAGTTTTTATTCTTACTCAGTTAAGTGGGTAGGTTTATATTTGATCCCACATCATGAGTATTGATATCCATTATACATTTTCAGTTTAGCTAATGCAATTACACACGGAATTAAAATTAGTCATATATATCCATTTGTTTTCATCCTATTAGAAAATTATCCACAGTATCATCTGACAAGCAGTTTCATGGACTAATTATTTGTTGTGCAAAGAGTGGACATATTTTTAATGATGTTAAACTTAATGTGTTTTCATTTGGCCTATTCCCATTCTAGTATTCCATTCCAATACAACATAGGTAACATGAAGCACATGTAAATTGAGTTATGAAATTAAGCCTAGAAATTCTCTAATCTAGAAATACACAAATTCTGTAATTAACTAAAAGAGAGGTTGCAAGAGAATTTTCTACTAGAGAATGTAGCAGTCTGAGGAAGCAATATTCTCATCGCGTTGTACATATACATACATAGTTATATGTACAGAATATGTGTATGCATATATTTAGTATGCATATGTATATATAATATGTATAATAATAACTATATATATGCAACTGAAGTGCTTTGCAAACACTATCTTTCTGTTTTCAAATGGCTCATGTGAAAGCACAGTGGCTAACACTGCAAGTGCAAATGTTGATGCACGACTTAAATAATCTGTCCCTGGAATACAAAAAAATTGACAGTAAACTTTAAACATTTTAGGATAACATTTTATATACATATGTATATATAAATATATAAGCAAATACTCAAGTATATGAATATATCCTTATAACTCTTAGCTACCTACTATGTGTGCATGATAGTAACAAAAAAAAAAAAAGTAGACAACTGAATATGAGCAGCATTTCCCAGGAATATAATCCTAGTTGCTTTGATAGAACATAGCCAGTCAGTGCTGTGCTCATAGGTTTTATTTATAAAGTAGATCCCACAGGAAATGCAGAAGAAAAGAGAAAAATTCAGAACCTGTTAGAACTGGGTTTTACTTAATTGTCTAATTTTAAGAGGGTCATAGTTCAAAACAACTAAACAGTTCAATGAGACCTGAAGTGAATTTGCTAATGTGCACTGCATGTAAAATCTTTGTCTCAGAAACAGAGATGATAACTAATATATAAAAATAAAAAACAGTTAATGACATCACATAATGTATATTTTATTATCCCAAAGAGAGCTCAGGGCTTAATTATATTCCTTTATTTCATGTGTACTCCTAAAATTTTTTGCCTGAGAAAAGCTTTGCCATGCACATTTAAAGCTTCACTTTCATTCTTACAGAATCCTTACTATAACACTTAAGTCGTATGAACTGATATTAAATTTAACTTAATACATTGTAATACATTGCTTTTCAAAGGCTACCAGAAACTACTAAGGGCTTATAAAGAATGGAAATTAGAATTTAAACATTACTTTGAATAGGATAATCCTTATTTGACTACTGAAATTATGCTCCAAATAATAGCTTCAAGCGTTACTTCACCTGTGGGAAATATAACAAACATTGTTTTGAAGGCAGTTAATTTTGTGACAAAAGCAGTTTGTATGGGTTTTACATAAAATTATTTTCATGCCAGTTCTGTGCATCTGCTTATTCTTTAAAGTACACTATTCAAATCAATCCACACCAAAAGACTTGTAATTCTTTCTTCTTTGCTTCAAACCAAGCATGTCACTTGACTCTCTTTGGATGCTGCTTTGTTACATTGTATACAACAGTACTTTAATATTGCTGTTTTTCTGCAAGAAATAATGCACTTTTTTCCCCAGTTATTTTCTTTTTTTTTTTTTTTTAAGATAGAACTTGCAGAAAGTGTAATATAGGCATATGTTAGATTTTTTTTTCTAATATGGATAGATTTAATAGTTGTATGAGGATCCATTAAATAATTTCTCTTGTAATTGAGCATTGCCATAGATTGCCCAGAGAGGTTGTAAAATCTCAGTTCTTGGAGATATTCAAAACCTGAGCATCCTGCTTTGGATGACCCTGCTCTGAGCAGGGGGGCTGGACCAGACAATCTCCAGAAGTGCCTTCCTGCCCTAGCCCTTTTGTAATGCTGTGAACTCCTGACACAGTTGTCCTTTTGAGCCGAAAGCCAAAGCTGCTGACTGGTGCAGCAGGCTCACTGGGTATCTTTTGTGCAGCTTTACAAACAAGATAGATAAAGAGCTGTCCAAAACTATCAGCTAGAAGAAAATGCTAGGAAGAGAAAGGACGATGAGAGAGACAGCGTGCATGTGTAGTTTTTACAGATGAAATCCTCAGTACAACATAAATCCAAAACACTCATTTTTTTTAAAGTGCACCAAATTATGCTCTGGATGCTCCACTCACTACACAAGGAGCCTGTACTCAACATCAGGCACCTGACTTGATGTTGTGAATGCTCTCCTGTGACTTTAAAGAGGGTTTCTTACCCTTTTGGAGACCGTGTTTGCATGCAGCTAAAACAAATTCATTCTTTACAGCTGGAGAGGTTCCCCACTTTTCTGTGAAGAGAAGGGCTGAATAAGAAAATGCAGCAATAAATTATCCATGAGAGGTGGCAGAGCAAGCCTCCTGCCCTACATCCCACCCTGACACCAACATTACGCAGTTGCTGGGTGTGATAAACAAGCATTTCCCAGAGACTTAAAGACAAAGTACAAAGAGGTGGAGACACAGCTACACTATTCTTACAGCATTACAATGCTATAGTTCAGAGGCCTCACTGAAAGTAAAAGTCCTATTATACTAGATATTATATAAACCTACAAATATTCATCTCCTGCTTTGAAGCATCCAGTTTGTGGAAAATACTACACAGATGACAGATTTAAAATGTATTCTTTCTCTTATTGTCATTTCTCAGTCTTTTTCTGGGATAAGCTAGCAAATTGCTGAAGAAAGAAAAGTACAGCTATAAACCAAGCACCTTGATAAAAAAAATCACACTGTCAAGAAAACTGTTTTCCCCTTTCCTGATGTCTTTGATGGCTTCATGTACAGTATAAAATGTCTTCTCTTCTGTTGGGTTCATTTGAATTACAATGCACAAAGAGAAGGGGGAAAGGAAACATTTTTCCTGCTCTGCTGAGTTTAGCTGACTCTTGAGATTCACAGTGCTGTAGATGGACCTGGAAATTCAAACTATGTCAGAAATAAGTGGCTAATGTTTTCTTAGAAGCTTTCCAGGAAGGATAATATGCTCACATTAGGACACAGCTCTGTGCACATGTGTGTGCATGCATCTGAATAACACTGAAGCTATGTAATGCTGAGTAAAAACTGAGAATGTAATAGAGGTAGTCCAGACACATATAATTTTAATCAGTAACAGAATTTTCCTGATTGTATAAGGATTGCCCAATAAGACAGGAGATCTGCTGTACTGGACAATTCTGTAGATAAACAATTATTGAGTCTTTGTAAAACAATTGGCTTCAAGGGAGCTTACAGAAGTGCAGGGTGAGACGAAATCTGAGACCATGCAGTCCATCCTTTGCATTGCTTTTCATCACACCTCTGGAGAAAGTGCTATATTTTTTTACATCCAAACTTCATTTGGTGTAAATGAACTCCAGCTCCACCTGTGAGTGGGATAATGACCTCCAAGTTTTGAATATGGCAGCCTCTTAAACCAAGAATAAAATAGGAAATTAAAATGATAAAAATAAAAATCAGGAAAGATCTTGTTAAGTTGTAGAGAGACTTGCTGAATAAGAAAAAAGATATACGTTATAGAGCTGTATGATGCAGAAGCAGCAGTAAAATGCAGAGATTTGCAAAGCGTATTAAAAACAATGTCAGTCAATATGAAAACTAAAGAATTTACTTGTAAGGGCTTAAAAGGCTGGAGGTAAATGAAGCCATTTTGCTTAGAGAAATGGAGACAGAATACAATCCCCACTTTGTTCTCTTGATTAAGATTCAGGTGTCATTTCTATTCATATTGATAGAAAAGATTCTCATAGCAAGTAGTTTCCATAGCATCATTGCAGGGGGTTGGCTTAGCTCTCAATTGCCAGGTGCCTCAGAATGGAAGGGAAATCCAAGAGAAAGCAACATGAAATGAGATTCTCTTGTCTCACTTTGTCCTTTTTGTGCTTCTACAGTAATCCAAAGACTGCTTCAGAAAACTTCCCAAAAGAAAGAACTGCTCAAATAGTATGAAATCATCAGAGGATAGTCATAACTCAATCTTTTTTTCTGAAAAGGAAAAATCCTCAACATATTCTATACCCCATTTTTTGCATTAAATAAGGAAAAGAAGGTTTTCATCGTATCTATTGATAGAGATCATAATGATCCACCATTTTGCTACTTCAAGATTTACTACTAAGGAAAGTATATAGTATAATCCTCCTGGCCACTAGAAGAAGGAAAGATCTAGAGCAGATTTATTGACTGTGCCAGCTCATTCTTATTACAGTGACCTTCTTTCAGGACTAGAAATTAGTTATTTTAAGTGTATTAGTTCTTTAAGGTGAAATGAAAAATTAAAATTAATTTTTACAGTGAAAGTAAACATATAATTTTCTAATCTATCCACATTTGATTATTTAATTTTAAAGGATATTTTTATTAAAGCTTTGTAGCTCATATTTTATCTTACAGGATGAGTAAATACAATTCAAAAGGTTCTGACAGATCCTTTAAATGTTCAGGAACCAAGACTGTACTGCAATATCAAGGTCCAGAATTTGCAGCTTGTTTAACTTGGTGAGCAAGGGTACAGGATGTATCACTCATTAACATGCACAGAAACTCCTAGTTTGATGCCTTCTACTGAGTATAATTAATTTCACAATTTAATCAGATTACTTTTAATAAAGTTCACATTTTATAAACTTACCAAGGATAATCACATGCATGTCTTGGTAGGCACAATTACATCAGAAGTATCTTTTATCTATTTTTAACCTTTGTGTTCCAGTTAATAAGTATAAAATTCAGATTTTGATTACTGTATATTAACAAGAATTTTAATTGTTGGCTAAGTAGCAGAATATGCCTTATGGCTGAAACAATACATCATTGAAATATATCTGTAAGCCTTGTCTTCACGGTGTATTTTTCCAAATGAGCAGCCTAGTTGGTAATCAAGATGTTACAAAGCAAAGAGAATACATTTTGAATGTGCCCTTCATCCCATTTTTCTTACTACAGCATTAGTGTAATTATTGCAGGTCTGTCTGCACTTCCTTATGCTGCAGACAGGCTCATCTATGTCCTTGAAAATTCGAGTTTAAAGCCCAGCAAATGGGAGTGGCCTTTGCATAGGCCTAAGGACTGATCCTCACTTAAGCTAAGACTGCATTAAGGCACTTTAAAGGTATAGGACTTTTAAGGGGAGGGAGCCCTTCAATGTGTGCACATTTTTCAGTCCTTTCACTTTGCTGGACTCAATTAACTGTGAAGAAAAATTATAGTCAGCTGAAGGCATTGGGCATGTGCAATTTTGTGTGAATAAGTATTTCCTGCCAAACAATAAGCTCTGATACTTTATCTTTTATTGCATATAACAGTGGTGAAATTATTATAGTCTTTTCCCTGAGCATGCAGTTATGACATTAATTTGTTTGTTTTCTATTGCAGGATTGTTAAAATTTATCATGTAGGGACATTTCCTTTGAATAAATGAACAACATAAAACTGTAGTTTTTTTGCCAGTGTAAGTTTTGTACTGAAATTATTAGTTAACATAAAAGCTTTGAAAACTTTGGAAGAGGAACACTTTGTGAAGGTCTGAAGAGAGCTGACAGGGCCAGGATATAGACCTCCTTATTCTGGTTCCATCTGGTCTTAACTAATATGTCCTTGCTTAGTATTTGTTTCTGTACATGAGTACAGCAAATTAGGCAATGCACAAAGATGAAAACCTGAACCAAACATCTTATAGGTCTGAAAAGACAGATTTAATGTACATTCCTAATATTAATTTTCCATTTAAGTTACTGCTTCAGGTGCTAAAAAATATCTATCTTGCTATTAAGAATACTACATTAAGATATCTGTGTTGGTATTAATACCCATGTTTACTATTAAGATGCCCATTCTTTGCTAATTCAAGGGGTGCAGGTTGTTGACCAAATAGAGCAAATACTTACACAGAATTTAACAAATGAAGGAAAAATTAATTATTCTATCCACATTTTCCAACCATAGAGGTTCAAAATACCTTACAAATATTAGCAAGATGTCAACATACTTTTTGAATCATTAAATATTATTGTTCCTATTTCAAAAGTAGTGAAATTCAGGGCATATGAAATCCCTCTATCTCCAAAAGATGAGGCCTAAACAGATTATTAAGCTATTATGTTATAATCAAAGAGATCAAGCTATTGTAAAACAATAAACCTTGTTATTTTAAAATTGAAGAGCTGCATAGATGAAGAAGGCACAAGCACAACATTTTGTGCTTAAGGGGGTTGACAGAACCCCAACTATTATGAACCATTGTTACTTATTCTGATCAGATGAACCAAAAATCTGGACTCAGGAGTCTTGTATGAGCACCTCTTGACTTTTGCTTTAACACTGTTTGAAGAAAAGAGGAGGCAGAATAGTATTTTACTGCAGCTTTAGAATTCCTTAAAGAACACCAGAAAAAAATTTGAACATTCCACTGTTGCCTGCATCTTTAAAATTGGAATCATTCCATAAGAGGATTTTTATTGGTTTTGCAACCGTGTTTTGTTCAGAGCCTTTTTTGTTTTGACAAGGAACAAAGATTTCATGCTATATAAAAATCAGCTCATGCTTCTAAGCCTTTCCCTTTGTGTTTTTCATAGTTCTTTTTAATTTCAGTAATTGCATTATTCCGTTTACCAAAAACAGGCAGAGCATACTTTTCACAAAACTCTTCATCTCTTTTATATTGACAAAACTGCAGTAGATTACTGCTCTCAGGGCAAATGCATTTTTGGTTTACTTGTAAATCTGCTTAATCTGCACTACTAACCTTTCTTTATCTCTTTCTGTTCTTCATTTTAAAGTACAGCAGACAGTGCTAGTGGTCAGTTGGCATATGCATCAGTTATAGAAATGATATAAAATTTTATAATGTACCTTATAAAGTATTCATACATATCTTGAAATGGCTGTGTACGTATGTTGTTGTTATTCTATACCGAATAACTGCCTTTATAAGAGTAGATTAGGTCTCAAAGTTTGTTCTGTTCGTTATGTCTTAATTTTATATCATGAAATTCATTATTATTCCCATGACCTGTTTGAGTCACAGGTTTTCCTATTTCATTCCAAGTAAGGAAGATAATTTTGACAGTAATGTTCATTAAAATAACTGATGAAATTATCTCAAACAGTATTTACTTTATTATTCAATTTTAGCCTCTTGAAATGAATCATTTCTTTATTTATTCAAGGCACTCAATCCTTATTTATGAATTATTCATTACCTGCATTAGCATTTGAAATACCAATTTTTTTGCTTCTACTTCTACTCAAAGGCCAATCTGGTCCAAATGGCTTCAAATCTCAATCAATTTAAACATGAGTGGCTTCAATCTGCTTGCAAATTGAAACCAGGTTTACTACAGTACAGTCTAGAGGCAATATTTATTTCATTATTATTTTTCATGACAGCAAATCAGATAAGATGGTATTTCATTTAATATAGATTAAATTGATAATTTTTAAATATGACGCTTTCCAATTAACTGTTACCTTTCTCTTTTGTTTCTTTTTTCCTCCCTCAGTTCTCTATCGTTTTTTTATTTTTTTTCTATGTCATATTTGCAAGAGGGGCATAGTAACATAAATTGAAAAGAAAGGGAAAAACACTAAAACTTTGAAAAAATAGGTATGCTGGCTCATTTTTGTTAATCAGTTTCATTATAGGAAGGAAGGTGGTTATTTCTCAGCTTTTCTGGACAAAACACTCTGCTTTTTTTCCACCATTTTAAAGCCATCTTAAAACTGCCAATGTCCTTGTTTGTCTTGGACCTTCAGGAAAACATGGCTGTGGATATCCTCAGATGGAATGACTTTTGAGAGGTCTCAAGGAGAATGCTTTTGTACACGTTACTGACAGGCATAGAAGAACATTTATAAGGAACATAGGCACAGCACTTTGCATATATCTGTACAAGTTTATCGCTAATGTAAGGAGGACACATGATACTTTCATCAAGCCGATATGAGTAACCTTATACTGAATTACTGTGTTAGTGGGAACTATTTGCATACAAGGCAACAAGCATCTTCTTGCATCAAAATTTCTTATGAAACCCTAGTGAGGTCAGACTGTGGTTTTCAATGTAAAGTTAATATTTGATAAACGTGTGCTTGGTGACACTGTACCACAAAAATGATGTCAACTCAATGGTAATGAGGAGCATAAGCATTTCAGAGTATGCTGTAGCATGTCTAACTATTGAGCAGAAATGCATGTATACAGCAGATGTCTGTGGGGATAAAAGGACAAATTTGCATACATTTACACAACCATTAAAAGAGAAGCTGTTTCCACATGCTGAGATACCTGGTTTGTGTCCTTTTACTTACTCTTGCTAAGCCAAAAAGGTTGTGAATATAATAACCATTGAAGGTCCATCCCATTGTATTATTTTCTAGATATAGAAAAAAATATATTGTATTTTAAAAGTATAATACTTTTTTTTTTTTTCCTATGGTGATTGCAATAGCATTTAGATTCCCATTTGAAAGGGTGAACTTCATTAAAGACATTTTAGTAGTCCTACCTTTGTTAGGAAACTGTATCAGTTTATTACAGTACAAAGTACAGCCCGATGTAAGCTAAATACAAATATCAGTGCAATGCCAATGGAAATAAAACTGAACTAGTGCAAATGTCAAGGTCAGGACTTTTGCACACGCCAGCTTTCATTTAATATTATAGTAAAGAGCTAGTTTGCATATTTTCCTCAGATCATTTAACTTAATCTCCACAAACATTGTCAATAGGTAGGATTTCCAGGATGAAGCAGAAACAGTTTTTCTGACATTACATTTGAAAGCAGTTCTCATTATGCCTAATGTCCTTCCCTAACCACTTTAAAAAAAAGATAAAATTTGGAGGTTTTTTTTTTTGGATGGGGTTAATTCCTTCATGTGACATGCAATTCCCACCAGACAGAAAGGAGAACAGGCAGGTTATTAATCACTAGAATCTAATTGTTCTTTAGCAGAAGAGTCTTGAAAAGAGTCACGTCATAAAAAAACCCCAAACAACCAATTAAAAAAACCCCAGTGCATTCAGTTTGGTACGGTTAAGATTTAAGGGACCATTGTGCTTCAGAAGCAAGGGGTTTTAATATACTTAAATCATCTTATAATTTCTTAGATCAGGTGTGCAAAGAGTAAACTGTGTATTGAAAAGGACGGTTAAGGCTGATTTGTAGGAAGGACCATGTGTATAATCAATCATATTCTATGAGATAATCCCACAAAATGTTGTTAAACACATGTGACATGCAAGTCCTTGCAGTTAAATTGGCAATAATTAGGAGGTAATTTCATCTGCATTGTCAGTTTTGACATAATGGTATGTATATATTTTTTGTAGCTATGTAATATCATCATGATCCATCATGTTGGATGATATATTTGTTACATACTTCTCCAGAAACATCCAAGGAGAAGCTATGTAGTATCCAGCTCCCTGCTGGAGAGAAAGTAAAAAAGGGGTAGAAATTAGTCATTTTGCTAATGGCTTGTACCCGCAATAAATGCAGGACTCTATTTACCTGGCAGTTCAGCTCTTAAAGCTCATAGATTAATGGAGATGGGACAGTGTTTGGGGCATTAAAATCAGCAAGAACAGGAATATAAGGTGTAGTTCTTCCCTCTTCTTAATGTCGCATGCTGGAATGAAATCCAGAATAAAAAAATTTACTAATCCCTCAAAACCAATTATAGAGCTCTGGCATATGCCTGTACACCCTGTTTAGCTTTAAAGGCTTCTCTAATAATGGAATAAATGATGGTGGGGTGTTATTACTTTTCTCATGAAGATACACCCCCAATGGGTGGTAATCTGAGAAAAACCTCATTAGATAAGCATTATGCTGTATATGTAAGACTGTGTGCTATTTCAGAATATACAGAGGAAATAACATTAGCTAAACAAGGACTTCTTATTGGGAGGTAGAAGGTGAGAATGTTGCACGAGGTAAGTGATGGGAGCACAATGCCTGCCTGCTGCCTGTCAAACTGCCTTTTTGTTTTTTTCCTTTAAAAACAGACTGGCAATGACTGCCTGGAGTCACAGAATTTTCAGACTAAAAGTGCTGACCCTGCTTGCTGCTACTGCACAAGTTTTCCATGGAAGTGCTTCTGATCTCTACCTGAGAACCTTCCGCTGAGTTCCAGTAGCTTCATTAAGGTAATTGGAATCAGGAGTTATTTACGACTACCCGCATTGATTTTGTATAGCATATAGATAAATGATAGTGCTGGAGAAAGTTGTTCTTTGGCAAATGAATTGAACTGTGCAACAAAAAGTCATCTGACTTTTCCACTTTAAAACACTGGTCCACTGGTATTCAGGCTGTACATAATCTTATGATATTGTAATGACTTTGGATAGTCAAACTGAGACTGATTTTTATCATTGTCCTTTACCAATCATTACAAATGAAGATTAGAAATTGCACATACTAGGGCTTACTAGGACTTACCAATATTTTTTTTTTCAAATCTAAATAAGCTGAAAGGGTTGAAATAATACATCATTGGTTAACAAACTGTTGTACCAAAGCTGGAGCATTAAGAATACTTGAGAAGCATACTGCTATCCTGTATACCATTTTGGTGGCCAAAAGCACATCTAAAAATTGCCAAGAATGCCACAAGCCACAAAGAGATAATAGTATTTTTGTCCTTTCACAATGGATTTGGTCAGTTTTATACCACACTGCTCAAGCTGACCAGGAAACATCTCCCATAGCAGCACTAATATTGAGGCCACACCTTCTGAGAAGCTGAGCACAAAATCATGAGTCTAGTTTTGCTGGGTTTTTGTGCATTTGTTGACTTCAGTGAGCTTATGTAGCATAAGATGAAGAATTTGTCTTGGAAAGAAAAGTAAGGTTACTTTTTCGGCTAAAAGAAGAGTTACTTATTTAATGTCACAAGAGTAGCTTTTCTCACTGTGACCTCGTTCTGAGGGTAACGCTTGCCTGTTGTCTGCTCAGCAAAGATAGATGAGATATGTTATGACTTCAACATTCTTGTATGAGTCTGACTATCCCGTAACCCAGTTAGTTTATTCTGCTTATTCTTGATTCATTGCATCCTGGATATGACCCTGTCAAATTATTTTATTTTTCTAAAATTCATAAAATTTTCCAAATGTGTTGACAATATTATGCAGTCTCTGTTGGGCATCTGTGCAAGCAATAGTCCTTTGAACTTCTGCATGCACATAATTTATTTGTCTTTCTTATTTGCAGACACAAGGCCTTTCAAAATGCTTTTTTTTCTCTTTTTTTAGATTAATTTAAACTGCTGAATGTGTCTGAATTGCCTCTTAGAACTTTTCACAGAAATAGATTATCCCTAGAGTGGTGGGTCAAGCTGGGTTGAGTGGGATTTCTTCTTCATGGCTTCCCTGACCTATATGAACCAGGGTAACACATTTTGGCACCAACTTATGTAAAGAGGATTTTTTCTAATCTTTGAGGAAATAGTGGACGTTTTCTCAGACTTAAAAAGACAAAAATTCATACTTTCAGCCTACTCTCTTGCAGATGTATTCTTATTCTATTGTTCCTCAGACTTCTAAGAAGCAGCTAGCTGCTTTCTGGATAGCCAAGGAGCTCTTTGATGCTTGATTCTAACACAGTTTCCCAATTAAGTCCACAGCTAGGAGAGGAAAATGCCCAAATTAGCTTAACATATAGATGAACACCCCTGTTGAACCATTTTGGATTGCAAAGCTTCATTGCTTATTTTACAATATCCCATTCAGCTATCTGTCAGATGTACATTAGGCAAGTTGTTAATGGATTTAGTGAGAGCGTATAAGGCTTCACTGTTCACAGCTAGGCTTACAAATCAGTTTGCCTAAAGAGCTTATTTTCTTTTTATCTAAATGTCACCATCTATATGTAGGCCCTTGTAACTGTTTTCTTCATGTGACTGATTATGTATTTGTATACATATGCATGCATACATATATTCAAAAGTATACAAATATCTTCACATTCTCTTTAACTATTCTGATCCAAGTGCTATAACTTTTATTTTACTTATTTGCACGTTGTATCTGTCAATAACTGATTACTGAATTCTAAATTTACTAAAATTCTAAGTTTCTAAGCACATATGATCCTACTGAGAGAAAAATGTGAAAGACTTTAGTCTATCAGTACCACTTCCATTTAAAAGAATGCAGTCTAGGTCTCTACAGCTCATCTTGCTTTCTGATAAGTAGCTAGATATGGTCCAAAAAATGCATTTTTAGCTCAAAGGAAATTAATTATGCTCTTAAGTCTTACCTTCATCTTTATCTTCTTCTTCTTCTTCTTGAGTCTTACTTCTATCTTAAAAATTAAATTTTTATTTCCTAATGAAAATCATGAAAATGTAAAAAAAATAAGGTTTTTTTCTAGTGCATCAGACAATACTCATCATCCTATCAGAACCTGAAGGCAAGGTATGGCAGAGAATATAGACTCTGTGTGGTGCTCTCTGGGACTGTTGTGAGATGCCTGAAGTAAGGATTGCCTGTGTGAGTCAAGACAATCATTACAATCATTGTGAAGATGATGCTTACAGGTTTTTTTTCTTATAGAGAAAGTTCTGACCTGGGTTGATGTAAAAACATAACGGGAGACAGCCAGTAGTGTGCAGTTCTATTAAAGAAGCTATGTCACAGATGTAGGACACTTAAAGGTACAAAAAGATATTACAAGCTTCTTCAGGGTTCTACAGTTGAATTAAATATCTGCAAATCTTCCTGATGCTCATTCAGATTACAAATCACTTCAAGCTGGAGTGGGGTGAAATTTAGACATAAAAATAAAAGTCTTTTACTTTGAAAAATTATTCTTTCAACTGCTAGTAACCAGGACCCTACAGAGTCTTGCTGCTTTTCAGACTTATAGCCTAAAACTGCGCTGCTCTGGATGCATCAGAACAGTTTCTGTCTTAATTAGACAGAGCATCCCAAATCCCAATACCTATGCAGGATCCAGAAATAAAACAGATTACTGCCAAAATTCTTTTTGGGAACTGAATTCAGAAAGAAAGTGTACGTTTAAATTTGATGTATTTTAACAGTGATCGCTGTTCCATTTATCACTTTCAAAAAGCTACCTGGGGAGGGGTGGGAGGTGGGAATGTAAGGTTTCTTTTTCTGTGATAGCCTCCTAGCTGGAGATCTCCCTGAGGGAGTGTGGGCTGGTGCTTGGTTCCCTTTTCTTCCTGTGAAGTTCAACTCATGCATGCAGGTGTGCCCAAAGGAGCCATACGTTGACTTTCAAACTGAGGTCCTCTGCCTGTCACCATGATTCTTATAGTATATTGAAAAGAAGTGGCAGGGGAAGTAGAATAAGACTTTAATTCCCAAGCCAAGTATTTTCCCAAATAAATGGTTAGTTATAAAACAAATACATCAAAATACTGAACTCCAACAAAATACAAGGAAAAGGACACTCTACAGAAATTCCTCTTTAAAACAGAAAACCACAAGTGGTTTACCTAGATTAAAACATGCCCATGGACTATCATCTGTGCCAAAGAACCCCTGAGTAACACTTGGCAGAAGTAATTGAGATGGTTCTATTTATTCCAACATCTGCTTGCCAATTTCAAGAAGCCTGGAAAGGAACCAGGAAATATCCCCTAAGACTAATACCATCCCAACAGCATAGAGGGATGCCAAAGCAATGAGTGGCACACGGCTGAGTGGCACCTGGAAGTCGAGCAGAGCTTCCATCACATGCCCCAGGGCCATTGACAATAATTCAATTTTTGCCATCTTTTGTTATCTCTCTGCAGTCAGCTAAGATTGTGGAGGTTTTTGTTGGGTTGAGAGGTGGAGCTTGCTCATTTTCCCTTATATTTACAAACTGTAGTATCAGAATGCATTTTACATAACTGACACTGGAATTATTTGTCCTGAGATCTGAACTGACAAGTACCAAATGCACTGGGCCAGAACAGCCTACATCGTATATTCTTCACCCAATAAATAGTAACAGATGTTCATCTGCAATAAAATAACTTGAGCATTACACTATATAAAACACATTGAACTGCACAAGATGTGAGAAATTTTCAGACTTTTATTAGGACAGTTACCCTCTCAAAATAATCATACTCAAGAATGTAATTATATTTAAAAGAAAACTTCCAATTACTGGGTAACTAGATTATCATCTCTTTCCACTTCTTTAATGCTTTTTAGACTATTATTTTTCTTAAAATCCTTTAATATTATTTAAATAATCTCCATAATACTTTTTTAATGCAGCATTGTCCCAACTTTACAAATGGGCTACTGGATTCACAGACACTTTTAAACCAACATTTCCAAAACTGTCTTCCTAAAATTAGGTTACTAACATGAGGGTTTGTGTAGTTAGCAGCCTGTTTCAATACTTTCTGAATACAGATAAATTGTAATTCAGTTCAATAATAACTTCTGATGCTCAGCTGCAGTAAAAGTCAGGACACATTTCTCGGTGATGGAATATGAATCAGAGAAGAGAAATGAAGCACAGTGTTCCTAACATCTACCTAGGCTGCTAACTTAACTGCCACATTAACATCAGCTAAAAAAAATCCCCTTGGTCTCTCAGATCTCTCCTGAATACTTTATATTTCTCCTAAGCAAGATTATATTTTCCTCTTCCGTATTCTTCTGCTGCCTCACATCTTATTCACAGAGAGATGGTCATCATTGTTTATGCAAGTAACAGTGATTCTGAAGTGGTAGCAATGTCTAAATTAGGGGATCTTTGCATTTCTACAGTTCTTCGTAGCAGGCAGGTACTTAAAGAAACAAACATTTAAACAAACAAGCAATCAAACACCTACCCCCTAAAAAAAACAACCCACAACCAAAAAAAACAAAAAAAAAAACCCACAAAACCAAAACCAAAACCCATCAACATTACTAGCCAGTTTCCAAACACTCTTTTATTGATGAAAGTCATTTTCCCTGGAAGTCAATGTTATCAACTGCAACACTGCCATGTACCACTGGCAGTATGACAGGAGGATGCACAAATGGTACCTACATCTGACAAGAGCAGCCTGTGGCTGAGACACGCACCTACTGGCCCATGTGTATAGCAATATTATGGTAATGCAGATTTAGTCTCAAGTAAGAAAAAGAGACTTGGAGCATAGAATATGTAGGAAGTACCTGTAATTTGATTATTCTCCATTTGGCTGAGCTTTGAAGCTGAAGAGGCAATGTCAGGGTCAGATTTGGGTCTTACCTTGTGCCCTGCTTTGGCTTATCCCCTTGTCACTCACACAAAAGCAGGTGACATAGCTGAGATAGAGAGATCTCTACACTCTGCACTCTGCACAGCACAGGAAGCAGCAAACATCCAGCTGGAAGAGAAAAAGAACAGAATGATTTAATATATTCTTTCATTTGCCAGGCTGCTTCTCTTTGCTATTTCTCTGAGACAATGAACAAGACAAACACTCTGCGTTTTGGTGTTTGTAACCTTGGAGATTTGTTAAGACTATGGATCCCATAAGAAGTAACATTTCTACCTGCTAGCAGCTCTCAGTGCATCTGTCATTGCTCATTAAATCAGCTACTCACAGTGAGAAAGTGCTCCCACGGGTTATAACCAGGCAAAAGCAGCAGCTTCGGACAACTACTGTAGAGCAGGCAACACCAGACTGGTACTGATTACACCCCAGACCCTTTCTCAGCATAACCTCCATACATTTTGTACAGGTTCTTCAATTGTCCTAGCTGCAGCCAAAGACAGTTGTTACAAAATGCTTTCTTCTTTTGACACCGTAAGACTTTGTTCCTTTCCTAAACTTACAGAGAGAAACTTATGTGTAACCATATGTAGCACTTAAAACAGGTATGAATAAAAATACATATTGATTTTTCTCTTCTGTGTGAATTTTAATTATACTGGTCTTCAAATAGCCCAAGGTGTCCCCCAGAATCAGATAAAAAACAGCTTTTTGTTGGTTTTGATAGCTACACTTACTGATATGTGCTTTTTAGCAGCAGGAAACACATAGCAAGAGCAGCAAGAAGTTTTACATAACAGTTAAAACAGTTAAAAAATAGTTAAATATGTCATAACAAAGATCACAGAGGCAGAAAGAAATATAAATGCTAACAGGGGCAGTGAGAGCACAGTTAAATCTCAAGCAAACTGTCTTGCAAGTGACTACTCAGTCAGCCCAGAAAGTTTAGCTATGAATGATGGAACTGACAAGCCTGGAACAAAAACAAACAAAAACACCACCACAAAACAAAGCCAAACAAAACACAAACACAAAACAAAACAGAACAGAACAAAAAGCAAAACGTCACTGAAACATGACCAGGCATTGAACTCGATGCAAGGCAAGACAGCCTTTCATCAGGGTATAAGCATTTCTAGAGTCCATCCACTTTCTAATGGAAGGCACAAGTAATTCCTTACAGTTCACAAGGTGATTTAACAAACTGAGCATAACTGTACTTGTTTCAAGTCAGGGCTTTTCGCTTGTGACAATTCCCACATGATTCAGTGCTTTCTTTTATTTAGTGTATGTTATAAACTGGGCTGGCTCTTTTGGTTAAATCTTCAAAACCAGCAAACAAACATTTCTCTGTGCCTTATACCAATGACATGCAATATGACCAGAATCAGAAAGAAATGTACAGTCATGAGTCAGGACAAGAGATAGACACTGGTTACCAGATGATATGTTTCTTTTTTGTGGATGTAAAAATACAGAGTTGTCCATAATGATTCTAGTAAATGTGACTTGCTTTGGCTTAGAAAGTCCAAGGGAAAAAAACAGGCAAATCCATTCAATTTTCTATAGAATGTCTGTCATATTCTTTGCACTGAAATGATTTACAAGAAATATAAGCTTGGGTATTTCCTCAGAAAATGTCCTGACATTTTAGAAAATAAGTGGGACAAAGAACAAGCTCAACAAATATTTATAAGGAATGAAATAAGCATTATAGGAGGGCGGACTATATATTACCTCAGCCCATATAGAAAAGGAAGTTGATATTATGCAGAAAGAAATAATTAACTGCTCAGCAATTTAGCAGGGATTCTCTTCAGATGTTCCTTGCAGCATTCCCTGCTGCCTCCATCATTGCTGTCAGGTGATAGGAACTCCAGAGTGCAATAGTGAGGGTTTCTCCAAAATTCAGACCTCTTTAGTCCACCACAGACAGGGACTGCAAATTCCCTGGGAAAGACCGCAGTCTCAGGAACCTTTCTCATGGACATCTGTGCTCCATTAAACTTAAGGCAGAGGCATGGCTTCCAGCCCACACTTTCTCTATCTCTTTTTTTCCACTGTAACAGAGCAGCAGGTGCTGTTCAGGTGCTTTCCTCCAAATGGTCCTCATAATATGTATTTGTCCCTGATGCTTGCTCTTCAAATCTAGAATTTCAACCTTGGATGTCTGCTTTTCAAAACTAGGAAACCATAACAATTGTATTTAACAAAAGAATCTTTTTGCTACACTTCTGAGATATGCCAGCATCGACCACATATTACATGTATGTCTACAGATGCATGAAAAGACTTTACTACTCATAACAGAATCTGTAGTATAAGATTAATCCTGTGCACTGACCCATTCAAACTTCTCCTTCAGAAAATTTGAAATTTTCCTTCTGCATTTTTAATGGAGGAGGCTAGAAATTAATCAATAATTCATGACAAAAGTATAATAAAATAAATCTCAAGCTCAGTAAAAGTGAAACTCTCAGGAAGTAGAAAATATAGATGTGGTACATCAAAGGTAGAAAAGAAAAAGGCATGAAAGGAAAAGAGAAAGGAAATTTTCAATTTAAAATCAACCATTTCTGAGTGTTTAACATGTATTTTTCTGACTGGGAAAAAGAAGGCTGTAGCTAGGTATCAAAATAGCCTTGGTAATCTCAAGAATCACATTCAAGCACTAACTATACCGTAGCAAGTGATCCCAAGATAAAAATCCATACATGACTGTGTCAAACCAAAATATATAGGTATAAGACAAAAATCATTATAGCTTCATTTTAGGGTTCGCATCTGTTCTTGAAGTAGCTGATACAGAAAAAACCAAGAGAACAGCAAACCAACCAGACAAAAAAAAAAAAAGGAAAAGAAAAAAAAAACCCACAAAAAAGCCAATCATCCCCAAAAAAACACAAAACAAAAAAACTCCAAACCAAACCAAAAACAACCAACCAAAAACCAAACCTGAAAAACTTGCTTTAGAAAAAGTAATGGGCTTTAACACTTCTGCTTTTCCTTTGAATGACTGCTACACTACTGCCACACAGTGCCAAGGTGGAATGGCACATCAGCAAATGAAGTAAATCATCAGTGAATACAAGCAGCACATGAGAAGCTTTCCCCCTCACCTTAAGCTGCTGAAGAAAGAAAAAATAACAGAGCCAAAGCACCTTATGCCAGTGTAATAATGCTGTGTGCTGCCAGAGTAATACTCTCCATGCTTCTGCTTTAGATAATACACTAACCAGATGTTATTTTTTCTCTCTTGGCTTTTTTTGTTTCAGAAACTGTTCCTACCTAGCCTTTTGCCATGAGCCAGACAGGAGGAATGACTCATATGTTCTGAGATTTAAAAGGCACATTCTGCAAGCACAGTTAAGTAAGTCTTACCTGCCAGAAACAAAGCTCCCCAAAGTTTCTTCAGAGTTTTCCAATCTCTCTTAATACTCCAACTTCAATCACAAGTATTTTATCTTTCACTTGTTTGTTTTTGAACTTCTTGAAATTCTGACCTGATGCCAAAGTGCAAGAGGTGTGTTGTGCTTGCCACTCACCCTATAGAAGGAGGTAAACTAAGAGAAGGTCAGTGCCATGGCTATAAATGACACCCAGCAAAAGTCAGTGATTAATTGAATACAAATGCTTAATGGAAGGTGATGAGAAGAAGTGAACACATAGTCATTCAGTTTTATTGACAATGGGAGGAGGTCTGTTTTTAAGACAAGGGATACTATGGTGCCTGCACGTAGTTTCTATAACTAGACAATTAGGTAATTGCTTCTTACTCCTGGCTCAGAAGCAAAAGACATCAGAACTTCCTTTAGTGCAACACTGAGAAAGAGAAACATTGGGCTTGACCACTCATTCTCAAGCCTTGAAACACAACCTCTGAAACATGAACAGAACACTTTCTTGTAATGCACTGGTGCACAGCACTCAAAAAGGTGTCAGCTGAGATAGCTGGGATATAATCTCTTCAGGACACACTGAATTTCACCTTGTGTAATTTGGCACCCACTTCAGAGTATAGAAATGTGTTTTTTGGTTAGGCTTCTGTGAGAAGAAATGTGTAAGTCTGAATACAATCAAAAGGGGAACACAAAAGGTGTCACTCAGCAAAGGAGCACAGGAGGGAAAGCTTTTTGCAGGCTGGAAACTAAGAAATGTTTCAAGTGAGAAAAACGTAAAGTTGCTGGAAGCTCACCGTCAGGACAGTATTACCACATGTTTATATTTCAGCTAATTTGTTGACAAATATGCTAAGTCTCATCCACTTTCTCCTACCCTCAGGAAGAATAACTATCATCTTGAACAAAATGATTGCAGCATCATTAAAATTATTAAGACCGTGTTACCATACACCATAGTGTATGTGGAGCATTCTTTCTAACGTATACATATATATCTGCTCCTCTCAAATAGCAACACATGCAGGTAGTGATTCAGGAGAAGGAAAGCAAAGAAATGTTATAGATAAGAATAGCACCTTTAGACTAAGGTCAGTGAAAATTTATTTCTCATGCTTTTCTACACCTGAGATCCTTTTCCTTTCAAAGCTGACCTGACTACTGAATAACAGGAAAAGCTCAGCAACAGCAGGTGTTTTCTTAGTTGAACACTGGTGAATATTCGCAGCCCGCTGTAGACTTATTCATTCATTTCTTTTTCTTTTTTTCTTCAATTAAAATTTCTTTTTAGGAATTTGGAACTATTATTTTGTCCCAGAAAAGTTGCTTCTGTGTAGTAGGTTGTGCAAAGACGCTGTCATGCAAACATCAGAAAATTATAATATGTTACTCCCTTGGCTTAAGATACTCTGGAAATCCTGAAATGGAAAAGATCCCAGCAGGGGAGCATGCATTCAGGCAGACTCAGTGACAATCTCATTCCTTTGGATACCAGGTGGGAAGATGTCAGTATTAAATCATACCATTTGCATACGAAAAAGCATTAGGTCATGTCCACTTAATTTCTCGTGAGCAGCTTTTGAGAAGAAACAGGTAGGTTGTCTTTCTATTGGTAGACAAAAAGCCCACTGAACTGAAGCATAAGCCTGCAATGGGTCTCAGGGTTGCTGTATAAATGCTGAACAACTCCACATGAAAACCGGAACATACTGGCTCTCACTTTAGTGAGAAAGACAGCACTTTTTGTGCCCATTTATGTTAATCCAGGACAGTGTTTTGTGCTTTTCCCTGTATGTTCAGGCACTACCATGTGTCAGCTCTTTAGTCACAAGATGAATCCAGCTGACCCCGGTTTCACTTGGGTGGAAATCTGACATAGCAAAACACATAAACTGTTTTTGTTCACATTTAGGTTTGGATACTGTTCAAATCATGGCATTTGTAAGTTTAAAGGTTTATGTCAAGCATATAATAATAGTATAAAAATCTAACCATTAATTAACATTTTCACAATGCCTACAGTATGAGAATTAATGCAATAAAATCAAGTATATTAATAAAAGTCAAGAGAACAAGAACAAAGTTAAGAAAATGTAGCCTTATGGAAATTCTTCACTCTGCTGTTACGTAAAGGAACTTAATATATATACCTTCTAGAAAGGGATTTGGATTTAAGGTGAGAACACAAAGAGTATTTTTAAAATGCTGTTGCCAATCTAACATTTTTCTCTGAGATTTTTCATGGAATTTGAAGAGCTATCTTTAAAATATCAAGTATATTCACACATAAAATGCCATATTCTTATTGTTGGTCCTTGGCTGATCTTTGTGGCTGGCAGTTAAACATCCCTAGACCACATCTATTTATGGTGGAAAATAAACTTGATCTCTAAATTCTGAGTGATGCAAAGTGATACAGTCAAAATGAAGATAACGTTTTGTCTCTGAGCATTAGCTCTCTTGAGAACATCACAAAGTTCTCAAAAAAGGAGGAGCAGACATATTTTTCAGATGTACTGTAAAACAAACCTAAGATTAGCTGTTATTGTTAGCAGCCTTAGAAGTGTGAAGTCCTATGAAACAGAGCTCTCCATCATCTCCATTGCCCTCTCCCACAGAAAAGACATCCCTGTTTCTGGACAACTGAAAAGCAGCTAACTCAACTGTGCCTCATTCTCTCAGCTAAAAGACATCGGATGTAATCACACATACTGGATTTTCCCAAGCAGCCTGACTAGTGTCTCAGCTCCTTTTCCAGCCAGCATGCAGAGTTTCCTAGACTATGCGCTTGTCACCGAGAGGCATAATGCTCAGCCCAAGGGTAAGTGTGTGGCTTAGCTTGCAATCAAATTACTTTGGGCTATCCCTCATGATAACAGATTATGACGGAGAAGGCTAGTTGGAGCACTGCAAGACATAAACAGGGTGACCTAATTACTATGAATCATAGATAACTTGTGCTTGTTCTTTAGTTTTGTTCATTTGACAGCATAGGTGTATTGGTAAATCACACAAACTATACAGTGAAGGGGTCCTGGCTATGGGTTTCGTTAAACTGTGTGGAGTAGCATTGTCATCCAATTATCATCCATCAGACCTAGAATAACAAGTAAAGGAAAATGAGAGTGTTTGTTATATAAAATTATTTCCTTTATGTGTCCAGTAAAGACAGAAAGCAGACATTACATCTTAAATTTAAAACTGACTTTTGAATGTGTTGATTAAAGTGTGACTCTTTCCTCATGCAGAGAAACTATAAGCATAGATCTTTTGTAATATTGCAGGTATAACCTGATATCTTGTGGCCAAGCACTGTACACAATCTTAATTTCTTCACTAGATTTGATCTCTATAGCAATAAATCCAGGTGTCACTTTGTCAGCTTTTTTATTTATCTATGATTCCCCTACTAATTCTATGGAATGCTACAGTGTATTCTCAATCTGGCTGCATGTGCCTTGCTTCCTTGCTCATACAGCTGGCTGAAAACTGGTTGATTTTCTTTTTCCAGGTATCTTTGGTTGTGTAATGATGCTTTGCTGCTTGGCTTAGGGAAAAAAAAAAGTGTGATTTCTCTTATCACTTTACCCTGTATGGAATCCTTGCTGAAGTGAGACTTTCCAGACATATTATACTCCCCAGGGACCATAAATCTCTGTCAGTATTTCTTAACAATTTCAGTATACATTAATAATGGTTCAAAAATTCACTAAGCTATAGCAGTTTCTTCACCTAGGCTATTTCACCCACAAGGTAACAATGCACAGTATGGTCCATGAAAGAAAAGGTTTTGTGATACAGCATGTTTTTTATACATATTTAAAACAACATATTCCCAAACTGACCTGGTATGCATATGTAAACCTTCTATAGCTGATTTGATTTTAAGTACAGCTTTACACATATATTTATTTGCTGATTATTCTTAGCTTAACCATACTGTTTTAGAATAGTTCTGAATTTTAGATTATTTTCTCAGGTTTGCACATTTCCTGGTTAAATTTTTCAGTAAACCTTCCTCACAGGTCGCATTGCTGGTCTTAGCTGGCATAAAATTTCCTGATCCTCAAGGCTTTACCATGCCTGTTGCTAACAGTTCAACCAGTTTGGTTTGATAAGAAAATATGAAATAAAAGAATTTGCAAATAAGAGAGCACGGCAATTGAATTTCACAGATACTAAAACTGCAACTTCTAAACTAATCCACCAGATACATATTCCTGTCTGTTGTCTGTTTCCTCCTTATGAGTATTTTAAGAATTGAGAAATGGCACTATTTACACTATGGTCCAATAACAGAATGGAAACAAATAATATGGTGCACATGACCAGCGAAGTCTAAACAAGCCTGCTCTAATACCTGCAACTCTTCTCTCATTTTCTTTACAACCCATAACTTATTTTCCCAGCTGCAGAAGGCTTTGGATCAGATCATTGCTGCCTGATAACAGTCAAGGCAAATGGTGGAATTTATAAAGCCTTTAGGTATGAATTTAATAAATTATAAATTGTATTAGCAGCCAACAAATGTGATTTGAAAACAACCTCCAGAGATATTTTCTGCTATCAAAACCTATTTTTTTACTCTTTCTTTCAGCTGTCTGTGATAACTTAAGCAAAAAGAGACTGAATACCTCAGTCCCAGAAGGCTAAGTTAGGTTGGCCTTTTCTTATAATAAAGCAAAATGAAATCACATTTGCAACACTTATGTAACCTTCAGAAATGGGAAGTTAATTCTCATCATTGTGATGGTGACAGCTTATATCTGAAGTAGTCCCAGGACAGTCTCTTTTTATGCTTCATATTCTCTGCTAATCAGAGGGAAAAGTTCCTGGCTATTCATTTTAAAATCCTGCAATAACTTATTAACAGTAAACATTCTTGTTAGAAAGACTCAGAAAATATTTTTATCAGTCCATAGAAAATGTTGAGTTACTGGAGGAAAACTCTTGAAAGCTCTTATATTTTTCTCCAAAACTCAAAATATTTTAGTTCCAGACTACTTCTGTAACACCTCCTGAATCTTTTCTCCTGACAGGCTCTTGCAGCATCTCCTTGCAGCACCTGCTACTGCTCAGTATCATCTGCACTTTTTTTTTTACCTCCAGCTTTATATGCTGATCATGACGTCACACAGTACAGGATACCCCTTGAGTCTGTTGAGATCAGCTTTCCCCGCAGTATCCACTCTCACCTTCTTGTGCATCCCCAGTGACCTCGCTGGTGGGGCAGGGTGAGATGCTGAAAAGACCTTGACTCTGTGTAAGCACTGCTCAGCTTTAACTGAAACATCTCCGTATTATCGACACTGGTTTCAGCACAAAATAAAAATAGCCTCCTATTAGCCAGTATGAAGAAAATTGATTCTCCTAAAGCCAAAGCCAGCACACCATCCCAAGATTCCTCTCTCCAGAGAGGTTTGCTGCAGCATATGCGGAGGTCTCGGACAAGGGAAGGCACATCTTTCAAAGATGCAAAGGCTGCAAATAAGGAGTTATACATGTGCGACATACACCAAAAAAGTGGACTGTGAACTGCAGAAATTCTTATTACCAATCTAAAAGAACATGTAAATGAAAACTTTTACTGACAACACCATAGAAGTACTTATGCAAACAGGTTACATGTGTCTCTTTCAGACTTTATAAATTACATTTCTGTGGTTCCTTTGATTCTTTGAAACTCTTCTACCAAAATGCACTCACCCTCATTACTTAAATTAGGAGCTATCGTAAGTCTGAGTGAGAAATGGATGTGACAGACTTAACAATTTCAGGGATAAGATACACATGCTGCTAGAAAACATGGGGGTTTCCTGATAATTTTGTGGAAGACATTGAAGTTCTAACAAACACAGAGATATATAAAAGCAGCTTTCTGTGTGTATAAAAAAATATTGCCAATCAATACATATGGAATACAAGCAAGTTATACTGTTTATTTCACGAAAAAAAATAAGTGGTACTGAAGGTAAAAGCATTCTAGCCTGGAAAAGTTTAATTACAACTGATATCTGGAAGTTTGAAACAGTCTGAAATAAAAAGACCTATTTTTTAAAAGGAAAAATGATTAATCACTGAAGCATGATACTAAAGGAAGAAAGTCTCTATTTCTTTTGAATTTGAACACAAATGACTGAGTTCAGTAAAAAGGTAAGTGGACTGAATCATTTGGCTACAAGGGTGTTTGACTTAAATTACTTCAAACGTGAAGCTTCAAACGTGAAGCAAAGAGGAATTGACAGTTTTGGGCTGCTTGGATCCAGGATTTCTCTCATACAGAGGCATTAGGTGGGACTGGATTCTTGGTTAACTTTATTGTCTAGTCACTTAAAAATTATGTTACACAGAAAAGTGAATAGCCTTCCAGATAGGACTTTGCCTTTTTCTTGTCCTCAGTGCAGCATGCTATAAATTCTCACCTGAATAGACACCAATGTATTCTGTGAATTAAACAGGCCTTAGACTGGGACACAGAAAGTTTTATTTTCAGAGCTCTACATTTAGGAGAGTTTAACATGCTTATTTCTGCTTATGTGCAAAAGCTTGTACTACTGTTTCACTGTATTAAACTCCAGAAAAGACTGCAATAGAAATTGCATTATTACTATTCTATGAAAAAATTGTGAATAAAATTCTTTCAATACAAATTTTCTTGTCAATTTTAACCACGAATAGATTGAAATATTCTACATAGCTTTGGAATCCACCTACCAAAAAAAGAAAATTATTTAATAAACTTTTTAGTAAGAAATGGAGACATCTTAACCATTTTGCCATTGCTTGAAAGACCTGTAAATATGAATATGTGAAATTAATGCTAATTTAAGCAACTCCCTATTTTTATTCTTCTGCTGTTTCTCTTCTTTATTTGTAATGCTCAAGTCACTTGTGTAGCAGTACTATCTGTTTACCAATTTTGGTGTTCCTGCTGCTTAATCTTCATCTCTAATGATGAAATCTGTCTCTGTAGCAAGAAAACACCTTGTGAAACATGTATGGCTATGGCTTAATGGAAAAGACAAAGAACTGGTTTAAAGGAAGAGTTGTTTTCAATGGAAAAAAAAGCCCTTAATGACACAGCTGAAAAGCAAAAATCTCTGAGTATTCAGACATAGCTCAAAACCTGCAAAAAAGCAAATGGTTCTGTTGCAATTTGATAATTTCACTTGATCTAATCTGGGTATACCTCACAATGATGGAGTTGGATACATGGTTCACTATTTGTATTAAGAAAAAAAAAAAACCTCTTCAATTTCTGCATGAGAATTTTGCACTAAAACCAAGAATCTTCTATCTGTCTCCTAGAAAATGTCTTCCCTGTGTCTTTAATGATTTGCACTGTAATGTTTTCAACCTGTATGTCTTGTTCAGCCATGCCCCCTCCCCAGTGCTGCTAGGACTGACCTCCTTGCCTTTCCAAATTCAGTTCTTCCACAAACCTTTAAAGATCAAAAGAGAAAGAAATCTGTGGAGCGTTGCAGGGTCAGTGGGGGCAGCACTCCAGAGGTCAGCTGCTTCTCTGGCTTTGAGCTACGTCCACAGTCTGGCATCCCTGAAAATCCAAAGGAGTGTGAATGTGAATTTATAGCTAGACAGATCAACTCCTTGACATCCTCCTTGTAGATTCAGGTGAAAAAGAAATGCCTGTATCTAGAGACAAGAGCTTCTATGGAAATGATAGCAGTAACTGCAAAATTCTTTCATTGCCGCTTGGAGACCTGCAGTGAATCCTGTTCACATTCCTGCTCTCTAATCCACCTTTGAGCAAGGACAGGATCAACCTGTATTCACATTCCTTTAACACTGCTTTGGGTGCTAAAGGAACGTAACAAGCTCCCACTGTTTACCACGTGGAAGCGGTTTTGAAATGTCTGTGTGAGTGCTACTGAGGATATTGACATTTGAGAATATTGGAAGGGGAGAAAAAGGACAAAAGTCTTAATAGGGCTGTTAAATCTCTTTAATGTACAGAGGTAGCAATTCTAGGTAATTCATTCTGCAATATTCATAATGTATAAAATGCTGTACTTAAAACCCTGTTTTGACTCAGCACACCATTGAATTGAGTATATATCAGTGCTCACGTCCTTCTCCTTGACCCTTCCTGGGCTTTCTTTCCTCAACTAGGACTGGTCTTGGAATGCAAAATGCGCAAATCATAGAATCACAGAATACCAGGTTAAAAGAGATCTCAAGAATCATCTGGTTCAACCTCTCTTGGCAAAAACATGACCTAGACCAGATGACCCAGCATGCTGTCCTGCTGAATCTTGTGTCCAATGTTGGGGAATCCACCACTTCTCTGGGAAAATTATTCCAATGGCTGATTGTTCTCATGGTGAAAAGCTTTCTTCTTGTGTCCAGTCGGAATGTCCCCAGGAATAACTTGTGCCCATTCCCACTCATCTTTTTCATATAACGCCTTATAAAAAGGGAGTTTCTGTCTTCTTTGTAGCCACCCTTTAAATACTGGAACATGGTGATAAGGTCTCCCCTGAGCCTTCTTCCTTTTTC
>JANHGB010046115.1:0-14875 GCA_026283785.1 Coracopsis vasa | reverse complement strand
CCCTTGCAAGATGCCATACCTACCGATTATCACAAGATCTCTTTCGATGATTGGCTCGATATCTTTCTATGATAAGGTCTCCCCTGAGCCTTCTTCCTTTTTCTTTAGGCTGAAAAAACCCTGTTCTCTCAGCCTTTTCTCATACAGCAGGATTCCCAGTCCTTTGATCATCTTGGCTGTACTTCTGATAGAAGAGTGAAGACTGGGTACCTCTCGTGAGCAAGTCTTGCCAAGCCTTGGTGAATACTGTCATCCTGATTCATGAGAGAAACTGTCAGATCAGGAACAAAGATGTGCTTATGAGGAACCACAATGAAATTGCAAGGTAGGGCTCATCTGTCAGTATTTCAGTATTTCAAAGAAATTTGTCAGTGATAACAGTGGTCTGACTACAAGCACTGATATTAAAGTCATCTGTATAGTGATATTTCTGTGGCTATGCAAATCTTCAAGTTAATGTTAGTTGTAGCCAGTTATTTTTAGGTGCTTGTTACGAATAGGTGAGACGGTCACTACCGTGAAGGACATGTCTAATAAATGAATGATTTTCCTTGCTTAAAAAGTTAATGAGTTGTGTATATAAATATCACAGGACCACGAAACCACTGCATTGTGTGTGCTACTGCAGTGTTAAGTTCATTTGCCCATCTATTTGTGAAAAAGACATATTAAGAATTATTTCTATTCCCTTCAGCAAAAATGGTTTTAAGGTTGCTCAGAGCTTTTACTAGCCATAACAGGGAATTTAACCTGCAAAACTACACTTCATTATTATAATAAATGTGTGTGCTCAAGTATTTGTATAGATATGCATGTATATTTATTAAAATATAAAGTGTACATCCATAAAATTATTTTGAAATTTAATCAGATTACTGAAATGCTAAGGTCTCTTGGAAGAGATGTATCATGCTGCGGCATGATATGTTTCTTGTGTTTTTTTCACCCAATTTCTGGTATATATATCTCCTTATACATATACATATGATCAAGAGATTCCTGCCTCATTCTGTATGTAATTCAGTGATAAAGATTGACTGTTGTTTTAATCTTTTTCTTCGTTAATCTGAGCAGAAAAAAAACAAAGGGCTTCTTAGGCAAGCAGAAAATCAAATTAATTTTGGAGGTTTGTGTCTGAGGGCTGATACTATGTGTTTTAACAAGTTAACCTCTCACAGGACAGTCCTCCATACAAAGACTTTACAGGATCTCTGTATAAAAGTGAATAAACTGCAAGCTTACAATTAATTAATTAATTAATTAATTCCCTAACTTAACCTTAAGTTTAAAGAATCAGATAAAACTGTTGTGTTAAAAAGTGCTTTGAGAAATTGAATGAAAGTGATATCTTGCTTTTCAATTCCAGGATCATCAGATCTTTCTGTACATGCACAGTATATATTTGATTATCAGAATTTAAATATTTTGTGCAAAGGTTAACAATGAACCTATAAAAAAACCCTACCTAATCATTTCACAATCTTCCTTTATTCCTCCCTCCCACCCCTATCTTTCAGGCATAACGTTTTTCTTGGTTAGCAGCTGGTATAATTTGTTGCTGTCTTTTCATTGTTCAAGTGTTTTGAAAGACATTTGTCCCAAGTTGCCTTCTTCAACAACATTTTAATGTTGCAAATGCAATATAATTTTGACCATATTCACCCTACCACTAGTGTCTGTCTCTGTAACCCCAGATACCTTATGGGTTTATAGAAAAAATTATATATACCTTATATAAAATAGATTTTATTACATATTCTTGTAGAAGTACTCCATATTCTTAACTTTATCCCCCCCAAAATATCAATCTTATTTAGGTCTTTTAGATCTTTGGCTATGGTAAACTATTGTCTGTCCCTATGAACCTATGGACCTTGGCACTTTATCCCTGATAACTCTGAATCACTATATTACAGAGCATAAGGCATATGGTTTTAATATTCTGATTCATCAAACAGAGGCTGAGAAAACTCAGAATGACTGTTGACCTTTCCCTTTTTACCTCTACAGCTTTTCTATTCTGCACAACTGACAAGCAATTCAAACTTCATTGTGAAGATCTGAACACCACTTCAAATGACAAGTTACTTTTCAGATGCATTTACTGCTAGGAAGGTACATTACTTTCCTGGAAAATTGAAGTTAATTTATAATAATCAGTTTCATAACAGGAATAGAAAATTTCCTTTCATTGAATTTTTATTTCATTTTTGGTTCAGAGTTAAAAAACCTCTCAGTATTAGTATGTGGCTAGTAAATATCTCTTATTTTCTTTCCTTGATAGGAAACAAATTATCTGCTTTGTTGTCAAAGTTCTTTTTTTGCTGCTCCACCGCTAAAGGCACTTGTCCAAGAAACTCTTCCATAGGAAGAACTGCAGTGTAAAAAAAAAACTGTCAAAAAAGGAGAAAAAAGTCAAACTCCACTCCAGTCAGAAGATTGCTTTGTTATGCAGCGTATCTCAATATATGTGGCAGGAATTTTTCTACCATGATGCAGCTAATCCTGCTCAAAGTATAACACAGCACTAAGAGAAAAGTTGTGCATGTAATTTACCGAGTGTAGGAAATAAATTCTATTCTTTTCCAGAGCATCAAGGTACAGTATTCAATGCATAAATTTTCCTGTTATCTGGAACTCTCCCCATGACTTTTCTAGGTAGATGATACAGTTACTGGTCCTACTTTTTTGCAACGAGCACCTAATAAAGAGTCTGAAGAAAATTCACATGGATTGGAGAGGTTGAGGTTAAGTTTGTACAAGCCGTTGCTGGGAAGAGTTACTTTAATGCACATGACTATTAGGTAGGTGATTTATAAAAATATTAAATTTCCCAGCTATTTTAAATATCTTCTGTATATAATAAATGATTGAGCATTGGTTGCAATTATTCATATCTTAACGATATAGAAGAATTTTTTGCAAATAATTTTATGAAGAAAACAGGTAAAAAATTCTCTCTAGTAGATAAGATCATTTAGCCTGAGGAACAGATGTTCATCAAAGTAGTCACCTTGTGTCTGATTGATTGCTGTTACTTAGGTTTGGCACATTTGTAAGTGGTAAGCCATTTTAGTCAGAGCATACTGTTTCTTCTCTCTTACTACTAGGGATTTCTACTTCTTCCTCTTTGTTACAAAGTTACTGCTGTTTCTGAGATACCTGTTAACAGACGCAGCTTCGTGAGAGTGCTGTGTGGACGCCAAAACCAACAGTAAGTCTTTTTCCTTTCTCAGGAGCTTACAGGAACCTCAGTGGTTGGAACTCCACTGTCCAGCTCCAGCAAACACTAGTCATCTGAGACCAGCGTGTGTGACTAAGATGGAGATGGATGTACTAAACCCTGATGCCACTCCTCCTGAAGCAGCCTGAACTGCCCATCGCCTCCTTGCCCAGCAGCACCTACCCCATACGACAGCAGCCATTGCACTGCCAAAGCGCAGTAATGTTTATTACATTTTCTAAAACAATTTTGTAACAGTGAAAAGAAGTTGGAACAACCAAATTTTCATGAATAACTTAAAAAAAATTAATCCTGAAATGTGAACTCAATCATTTAAAAACTGGAACTGGAAAAATACTATGCTTGTAACTTGTTCAATAGGGAACATGGAAATAATAAATGGTGGGCTCAAAATAAATGTTTAAGAAGCTCATTTAGTCAATTTTGAAGTAGATGGATTAAGACATTATATTGAATTAAAATGAAAAAGTGAGTTTCAAACTTCAATCAGACTTCTAGGCAACAGAGCTGATCTACGTAGTCAAGAGCTGATCTAATTACTCGATAAAAATCTTCACAGATCATCAGTAAACCACAAAGGCTTACATTTAGACAAGTATACACCAACATATTAATTTGATAGAGACCACCCAGATGTCTATTATTACTGAAAGTGACTGCTAGAGGATACTATTTTTAACTGTTGAAAGAGTGAGCAGGAGTCATCCAGCAGGCTCATTTGCCTCCCTAGTTTTTTATGCCTTCTATCATTTACAGCATGTTCACCAACAATGTACATCTAAATTTAATAAAAGTTTCATTTGTCTAAGTGAAAGCAAGAAATCATCAGGGCTTCAAGGATCAAGATTAATTTGTATTTTTTATTACTTCTCAGGACTGTAGTAAACTTCACTGTAGCATTGAAATGTTTTAAGTGTTACACCAGATTTTGTTTCAAAATGATGCAGTTTACTGACTGCATTAAAATGTACAAGACACTACTCAAACCAGGTCCTCTGAGCAAAGTGTAAGTGTTGTATCAGTTAAAATACCCAAGTGCAACAGAATTTAAGGAGCATCAAAGGTTATTACTTTGACGCTGTTGCTTAGAAGTCACAGAAGCCAGATGAAACTTTGATCTCTTTATATTCTAGATGATAAAGTTTCAGTGAAGAATACCAGATGAAAGATAACAGAGATTATACATGTGAATCCCTATTACTTTATTTATTATTTAAGAATATCTTCTCTATTGATTTTTTTTTTAATTAATGTATAGTTGAATAGAAAAAGGGACACAAAGATAGAAGTATACTTTTAGAGCATTATTTAGCCAAAGAGAAAAGAAATTCAAATAAAATTGTTGACAAAATTCTTTAGCATTGGATTGATATTATTTGGAAACAATGTGATAATAGAAATTTGAATAGTATATGATTGCTGAAGAGAATTTGAGAAAGTTATTGGAAAGAAAGGAATGAATTCTATCAGTCTTTCACACTTGTGCTCCTATCTGTCTACAGAAATCCCTGAACATATAGGGTATTTAGTCAGATAAATTACATACTGCCTTGTCAAGAGGGAGGATGGATATCTACACATAAAATGTTTTCCAGTATCTTTATATCTATGTAGCTCAATATTAAATATTATTTTAGCAGTTGTCTTAGATATCAAGAGCTAGCACCTTTTTTACAAGATGGTAGTGTGGACTTCACATTGTGGCAGAGATTGCCCAGCAGCTGGCCTTGGCCTGAGACCTAAAAGAAAACAGCTTTCACTTACCTTTCTGACACCACAGTAATGCTTCATATCAAAATTTAGTGACTGCTGGGAGAAAAAAAGTAATTTACTCATGCTCACTAACATTAAGCACCCCAGCAGATATCAGGTGCAGTTATGAAGAAATAATTCAATGAGCAAGTACTGAGTAAGAATTTCCCCCTTGCTTTCTTTTAGTAGTGCCTTACTCCTCAGCATGCTGCAGGACATTCTGTGCCTGTTTTAATCCACTCTTTTAATTTGTGAATAATTGATATTTTCTATGGAGCCATACACTTGCAAAATATGTATGCAAGGGCATATATATATATGGCATATTTTAAATGCATATGCCATATATATGGCATATTTTACATATATATGACAAATACACTCTATTTTTATATCTAAACAATAGCATTTCCTCTTATTCTCTAATACAATTTGAGTAAAACCTTAATAACAGCTGATCTATTTTTCTTTATTGAAAAAAAACCAGAAACAATTCTGAACAGAAAAAAATATTTCCCCAGCACAGAAGACTAAGTATGTTGTTGAATACTGCTCTAGCCAATGCTTTTATGGAGCACCGGCCTCAACACCAGGAATGCTGGAAAACATAAACATGATAGCATCAGGGTCTTTGTTCTTTTTTAATAAGTACATGAAAGACGTAGACATCTAGCCTGTCTCCCACCTACAGACTATATGGCTAAATGGTGTGTTGAACAGAAGGCAGTATCCCATACTGCATTATTGTCATTAGATCCAACTTGCACTCATTGTGTTTGCTTTTACACAGAGTGGCTGTAGAGGAGACAGAAGTGAAGTGAGGGGAATACAGAATCCAGCCTTTTTGTTATCTAGTGCACAGATGGGCAGAGTAGTCACTTGTTCTCATTTTGTCCCTCTTATCCCTTATTATATCAACCCCAATTCTCACATCATATTGAATTGCACGTCATTCCGCACTATTCCCATCAATCTCAATTAGACCATTTTAGAGAGATATTAAAGTTAAAGGGGAAAAAGAGAAAGAACTGCAGCTGATAGACATTAATCTTATCATTTAATATGAATAGAAGGCACTCTGATATTTTATTAATGACTGGGGTGCAAGAATCGCAAGCAAAAGAGCTGCGTTTTGCAGGTCTGGAGAGTGATGTTTTGCAAGAATTTATTCTTCTCCGAAGTGATTAATGAAATAAATAGGAGAAGTTCTCAAATAATCTCACAGGCCTGTTTATATAATAGCACCAATTATGAAGATTTTTATTTTTAGGGAAAATAAAGAATTAAAGCACTATAACTTATTATTATATTTCCTTAAACTAATTTATGTAGGAACCACAGATGCAATATTCGCAGATCTATGTCTTTCCAAAAATGGATGTTTGGGGCCATCTTTTAGAAGGAAATGGGAAATATCTCCAGAGAAGCTGCCAGCAATCATTGAAACTACCCACATGCTGTTGCCATGCTGCTAGTAATTTTTTCTTCAAATTAATCAACACTTTAGTCAAGATGTGCTCACTTTCATCTCTTCACTTACCTGACAATCTTTACATTGGGAGCTTAGAGAAATTCTACAATGAAAGACTTTATAAGCAGGATTACCATAAGTGCAATGGGAAGTGCAATGTAAGAAGGGCATAAATTCTTTCCACAGCTGAATTTACTGAAGAAACGAAGGTTACTATATGAATTTGAATGCTGATGAGTCTCTCCACTTTAGCATTGCCTTCTCACAATATTTTTGCATGATGAAAGTGTTCACTCCTAAAATTTTAGAACCAATAGTGTTTCATCAGAGAGACTATGAGGCTGAATTTTATCTTTGTCTGAAACAGCTTAAAGTTACTGCAGGCAGTTTGTTGTACCCTTGCCTTTTTTCAGACAAATATTGTTCATAAAGGATCCTACTTAGTATAATATCTGGAGTAAAGCATTGCAAGTGCTCATAACCTAATGCCCCCTCACCACCTCTGGATGGATTTTCCTGAGACAATTCACCACATCGTCTCAGCTGCTCTTGAGGGTAGAGGACTAAAACTTAGACAGAGAGGATTTGGGAATGCAGCTCTGCGACATCACAGATAACAGATGTAACATCTATTTTAGAATATACGGTACATGAGAGCTGCCAGGCCTGGATAACTAACTTCATAATTCTGTTAATCTTGTAGTTCTCCACAGTTTTACAGATTTTAAAAATGTTGGCATTTAAACACTGTTTGAATAATAACACCACACAGGGGGAAGGGAATAGTTTTCATTTTCTGTTTGCTTATTGAGCAAGCAGCAGTTGCTGCATTCAGCTATGGGCAGATGAAGGGAGGGGAGGAAGAGCAGATAAATCTCTCACCATGCAAGTCTATTCCATATATCAAAATGTCTCAATAGCAAATCAGACCATAACCTGGGCAGAAACAAGAGTAAGAAAACCAGACAGATTAGTTGACTCTTCTCACATCTTCAGTCTTCAAATGGATGCTCAGGAAATGTTCAGAAAATTACATTCACCACAAACTCTCCCCGCCCTCTGCACTATCTGAACTTGGAAGACTGCAACCACTCTCACCAACCTGGAGAAGAGAAAAAAAAGGCATATTTCCCCAAAAGAGCATGCGCTTCACAAGCTTCAGGGGACATTGTTGAGTCTGTATTCCCAACCTGCTCAACAGAGAGATGTTTTCCTGCACTGCACCTTTCAATCATTAATGAACCAATCTTCACAAATCCTTTGCAAGGCAGCGAATGATTATCTCCATTTTACAGATGGAGAATTCAGGCACAACAAGATGTGAATGATTTGCCTAGGGGAAATTTGTAGCAGAGCCAGAAACTGAACCCAGACCTTTCAAATTGCAGAGCAACATCCTCATTGCATACAATTCCAGTCTGATTTGCTGGGAGATTTAGTAGGCATTGTGTCTCTGGTAACCTCGCAGTGCTCCTGATGTAGTTCACTGCCTCAAAGACATGACTAAAACCAGCATCACTATAGTAATTTCATTCAGAGCAAAATGTGTTTTCAAGTTGTTTGCATTACTAGTATAATGAACTACAATTCCTTCTCAAAAAAGATAACAGTGCAATCAGGCTTCTTTTTAAACTGACTTGTTGCTAATCAGCAAATCATTACTTGCAAATCATTACATATAAGCAGTACATCCCATTTTCAGAGCTCTTTGTCACTGTGGTTATATGAATACATACTTACATGCGTATTGAAAGTAAGTTGTATGACATTTCTAGATGTTACTTCAAACTCCACTTTTTATATCTCTTAATCTACTAAATGAATTTAATACTTTATGTAACTACACTGGAAAACAACACTGAACTACACTGGTTCAGTGACAAGAAACTACTAATCCTATTCAGTTAATTCTAACTACATGAGATGCACTAATCATATTTATAAACACAAGCCTGCAGATTCCATATCAAAGGAGAAAAAAAAATAATGAAGGAATAATATGATGACAACTAAACTGATGGCTCATTTTTAGTGTTAGTGTGCATTTGTACTATCACATAGTTAAAGGAAGCGTTCTGATTCAGATGCATTAAAAAATAAGCACTTTGCCCTATGTTTCAGGAAATAATTTTATTCCTAGAGGAGGATAAAATAAGCAGTTACCAAAGAACTTAAAGTTTTAAAGATAGAGGAGAGGATGAAATCTCTGAAAACAAGTCAGGAGGATTCATGGAGCAATTCTTAACAGTACAGAAGAGAAAATATTGGTCTTAGGGTTTATCCGTCAAAAAAGACCTTTAAAAACTGGTGGCAAGAGGGTGAAAGAGTGGGAGCTTTTGTTTAGTGGGCAGGGACATACGGAATGCCAATGGATCCCAAAATAATATGAAGAAGATGAAATGAAAAAAAAAATACAAATAACATGCAGTTTTTCTTGATCCTTCCTGAAATGAAGATGTTCCAGTGCAGTGGTATTTAAAAGCATTCTTACTGACTTCACAAAACAGAAGAGTGACTTTGCACTTTCAGAAATGGTTCTTTATCAGAGCACCCAGTGTGAGTGCAGATGTCAGTTCCTGACTTTCCTGCCTTTGGAAGGGGTTTGAGCAGCATTCCTGAGCCTGTAGCAATTCTGCCCTGGGGTAAGGGGTGCTATCTGCTATCAACCTTCCTGATCTGCTTTCACATAAAGAACCATGAAACATTATTTATCATGCAATATACAAAAAATCCCTATAAGTGCATGTGTCTGCATAGGTATATTTTTATGTGTTTATACACGTAAATTGTTTTATAATTTTACATCTAATATGCATATAAAGGAATATTGTCTGCATATATATGTGCATGCATGTAGTTTTTAGCACAAGCTAAAATTGCATTCATTATGGTGCTACTCATTAGACTGAAATTTCCACTTTTACACTATCCACACCCTGTGGTCTATTCAAATTGGAGCAGTTTCAACAGAAAGAGCCACAGGAGCTGTTTTAGAACAGTCTTTAAGATATTTAACTTGTGACAGAACATTTCTGTACCTGAGTTTCCCAGATATAATGTGACTGCTTAAACTATTTAGATCAAGGAGAATCATAACTACCACTTCCTCTAGAAGGCTGGGAAATCAAGATCCATTTTCTTTGCTTTCATATTTGGCACTTTTATGAAAATATTCATTTGCAAGTTAAATACAATTAATATTAAATTAAGTGTCCTATTTCATGGCATTACTTTAAAAAGAAGTAATTAGCAATATATCTTTTGACTGGATAGTTCTTTATTTTATTTTATATTTTGTCTTTTTAACAGCTGTTTTGTCTTTTGAGTGGAAATTAAAAAGCTGTATTTTTACAGGCATATTGGTAGTGGCAGAAAACGGGCCAGTGCCAACAATGACAAATTAAATAAGAGCATTCCGCTTACTAAGAAAAATAGGAAAATTGATCAAAAAGTGTAGAATCCATTACATTGAACAAGTAAGACTCCTTAAGTAAAAGAGAGAGAACGATCAATCCAATATAAGTAGAATAAACATTGTCTGACACTTTTCTGGGAGGTCAGTGAAAAGATTGACTAAATTAGTAGAAAACTAAATTAGTGGAAAGCAGAAGGCAGTGAGTCAGACTGCAGCAGGACTGCAAGGGGGTTGTTGTTTGTGGGAACAACAGTAACCAAAGTTCACTCAGGGAAAAGAAAAACTCTGGTGTCCAGTGCTGTATGAAATCATCTCAGTGTAGGGTGCTAAGAGATAAAGCTACTGCAGACAAAACTGGGCCACTGGGAAAAGGAGTTTTACTTGAGTTCCTTAGCAAACTTCTACCTGCATATTCTGAACAACGTCTCTGAAAAAATGTCTGCAGCATTGGTGTCCAAAAATCATTTTTTACCAGAACTCTGTGACACTAAACATGACATTTAAACGCAAAAACAACAAATGTAGAAGGCATATTTCCTCCTTCTAAATAAGAAATCCAAGGAAGGCTTTTTAGTCATGAAAACAGCTGCAGCTATGGCAGCACACCTACCACAAGAAGAAGGTATCCTTAAGTTGTGCACGAAGTTTTCTAACCTGACTTTTATTTATTTACAAAGCTTATTTGAAAATTTATCAAGAAAACACAGAGACTTGGTGAATAGACTATAGGAATGAGAAAGTAATATAGGCATTTCTATGTATGGACTTAACATCCTGATTATAGTTACATATTCTTGCATGACAGGGTCTCTGCTCTGATAATCCATCAGAACCTTTCCACACTGGTGCAAGTTTTAAATAACATTTCTGTGGCAAAGATGAGAACAAAGTGTAAGAGCAGCCATATTTGTTCAGACCATTTAATGTGCTACCTTGTTTTCAGCTGTGGGTACTTGTGACCAGCAAGGGAAAATGAGGAAGCACATTTTAATAAATACTCCTTTCCTTACACTTGTCAGCTAAGGTGATTCTTTTTAGTAAGTCATCTCCTTCCCTGCAGGACAGTTTGACCTCGATACTCACCCAAAAGCAAATACAAACATTACTATATTTTAGGGTTATGGTCCTCTTCTAGGTCGAAACTATCTCTAGTGATGCATCTTTACAGGCAGGTGTTCAGAAGCAGATGCCTCATCAGGCAGATGAAGCACAGCCTTTAAAAGCTGCCAGCATCACCCTTCTGTGAGACAATCCTTCCATGCATAGGACCCTAATATCACACCTGGTAAAGCAGATGTTCACAGATAGTATTTAATTATCCCCATGACAGCAGTGGGCTCTTTCTGTCTTGAAAGAGGAATTCCCCTCTCTATGCTGTTATTGTCGTCATACATGAATAAAAATCCTGCCTGGATAAATCACAGAGAGAGGAGATTGGTGCAGTGCTCTTGGAGACATTTGTGAACCTGGGATGAGAGAGGGAACCCTGGTTGTTACATAGTACAGTAATTTTTAAAATTTGAAGATGCTTACGCTGATATTATTTAAAATCTAAGGATTCCCTTATTAAAGATCAGTATTCAATGTGCTGACTAGATGCTAGCAGTGGTAATCGGGAAATGTCAATTTTTGATCTGATTTTATCATACAGGTGAAAGAAGTGTGTGTGTGCCTCTTTTGAAAGAAAAAACAAGAAGATTTCACATTTACCTTTGATATTTAGGATGAAATGGTAAAGAAAGACATTCTTAGAATTTCAAAAGCACATACGAAACCCAAAGGCCATAGTTCTAATTAATTCAAGCACTGTTTCTGTTCTTGCTGCTGCTGCTTCTGAGCTACCACTGTTAAATTATGTGCATTTTAAATGAATATTGCATTTTCTGAACTGTTTGTTGGCACAATGTATGCAATAACTATCAGTGATATTACTTGATATGAGATAGCTAAACAAGGTAATAGCTTTAGCAAAGCACGTCTTCACAAAGGAAAAAGGGAAACTTCAGAAAAACATTACTGTCAAAGGAGTAGTATTTCTATTTTTTTTTTTTGAAAGGCTAAAAGAACAATCCAGTATAAAGTACTCACATGAATACCACCTGAAGTTGTTTTAATACTAATACTATCTTGCAATCAGTATTTCTCATATGATTAAAGATTGCAAAATCAGGCTACAAATCAAGAAACTAATAAAAAAGTCAAAATAATCTAGATATTCCATCCTCCTACTCAGCATCTGCTGTGGTAGATAACATTCAAAAATGAGAAAAAATAATCTTACCTTCCAGGAAGGATGACAGAAAAGGAATTAGCCTATTTGCCAAGAAAAGTATGAATAAACAGTTAGAATCAGCACAGTCATTAGTTTAAAACTGACACAAGTGTAGCAACCAGTTCCCTAAAGTCTCCAGTACCAAACAGCTATTGGGCTCACGACAATTAATAAAGGTAGGGTTTAAAGTTACCTTCCAATTCCTCAAATTAGCTCCATCTATTAGCTTCTAGGTTCAAAGATCCTGGTTTAATTAATGTATATTTGATGTCTTTTTATAAGCCTCAATACTGATTTTAATATTTGAAATGTATATATATATGTGTATGATTCAGTTGAAGTTACAGCACTAAGCCTGGTATAAGACTGAGTTCAACTCTGGGTTCACACAGCAATTTTTGTCATATCAGTATTTTAATGAAAATCCAGTATACTTAAGGGCAGATTTTAAGCTTCTTACACTAATATATTGTGAAGCTGTTATAGACGATAGGCTAACATCCTTACTACAGACAGCAGTCCAGGGTGACTGACACCCTAATTGTAGCTACAGTTTTGGTATAGCAAATGGACCATGAGCTTGACTATCCTATTAGCCACTCATCTTTTCCTTTAATAATAGCTTTAGCCTATTCTTAATAATGCTGTCTGCAATTATAAAGTTTCTTGATTTAACAGATTATCAGCTCTTCAAAATTTACAGGTTTTGACTACTGAAGATTGTCCTAACTTTTGCAGAATGTCTAACCCAACGGTCACTTTGAAGTATATTACATGATGAGATGTAAATCACCTGGCAAAAAAACCCTCAGCCACATTTAAATGACACTGGATTCAGTGAGCAATACAGGAACAAATATTCCTGTTATTCTCAACACGTCTTTAAGAACCACTAACACTGTTTTATTTACATCTGGCATTTCTTTAATGTAGCTTTCATTCTCTTGATTGTCTAGCAGTAACTTGTGCTTGGTTTATGTTATTTTGCATATATTAAATGCTGAAAAAATTAGTTTGTGTAATGCTTCTTGCTGAATGTTTCTGTGTCAAAACTATGGGACTATTCATCGCAATTTCAACAACATGCTTAGGGTGGATGTCATTCAAAATGACAAAACTGCCTTTTGTTTTGCTGTCTTCTGATTGTATCTTCAGAGTTTCTTCCTACAGACTGCATGGAATGAATATATTCTGCAAAGAAACCAGCCAAATAAATACAACTGTCCTACGTGCATGAAATACATTATCTAACACAGACATATTACTAATGTGAGAAAACAGGGAGTCAAAAGTTACGAAAAGCATGATTAAAGATGCATATTTCACTTTAAATGAGTTATTTCTTTCTTGTATCACTAATTACACTATCACTGAATATGTGAGCCTTACTGCACCTATAAGAGGACAAGTGTAAAATCAGTAATTTAAAAATTTAATGAAAGTTCTGGCTAAATTTGTGAATTAATTTAGCCAGAAATATAAACTGTAACTAAATTTAGGAATCTTGATCCTCATTGAAGTACGTAGGTAAGTATTTCAATTTTAATACTCACACAGCACTTACTGTTAGTAAATAATGCCAAAATATGAATTTTACTGCCAAATTTTAGTATTTGTCAAGCTTATCAAATCATTGGAAGTGCAATCACAAACACAGTCAAATAGAGCATCCAGTCTGGAAACCGTCAGCTCCTGCACCCTTTTCTTTGTTTTCATGCATGTAGAAGGAATAATTAGAAGACACACAGGAGAAAGGTGGAAGAACTGGATAAATTTTTATTTCTTTGGTACGAGCTATCAAACCGGCCTGTCATCCTCTGATCTCTACTAAATGCTAGATTTAGCATCTGGAGGTGTTGTAAAGGCTAACGTAAATGGGTTCAGCCCTTATGCTTTTCTGAAATGTGGAACGATCACAACAGTATTAGCCATGAGTGAGCCCAAAAATCACAAACTACAAATTCACTGTTTTTCCATGTGTTGTCTGAATTGAAGCAGAAGTCTGGGAGCGGGGTTTGTGTTTGCTATTTATGAGCATGAAAATATTATTAAAGGATATTTCTGCTAAGTTGGGGTCCTGACATGCTGGGTCTGTAAAGCGAGTATTTGGCAAGTTCTAAATCAAGTAATTAAGTTAAAACAAAATGTTATCTAAATGGAATCAAACAAAGAGAGAGCTATTAATATGAACCAAAACTGCTGGACTCCATCTTAGATACCCATTAGACATGGGACGTGTTAGCATTTCCCTGAGTGAAAATCAGTGCTTTGTCTTTTGTTTGTATTCACACTGGGCTTCTTCTAAGAAGAAACTTAAGCACACGAACATGCAAGAAGGGACTTTGAAGTTATTAGGAGTGGTTTTGCATGTTTCTGTATTGGTTGCTCTGGTTTTAACAAACTGCTGCCACTTTCACCCAGTCAAAGTGTCTGACAAATTTTATGAATTTTTGAATGCAAGCAGTTCTGGACACAACTTTTTGTTTCTGGTAAATTTCAAGCAAATTTTTTAGATAAATGAAAGTGCTCTGAAAAAAACCCTCCTTTCTTAAACGTTCATGCTTTCTGAGCCATACTTGACTGCTTCATATAACTAGTTACAAAACCAAATGATAGAGTACTCTGGAATAATTCCAGGGCGTGTACTGAATTAATTTTAGATAATAATATAAATAATAATAATAATAAATAGATAATATATTATTATCTCTCAATATGATA
>JANHGB010046112.1:0-12209 GCA_026283785.1 Coracopsis vasa | reverse complement strand
CTGTCGCGACCGGAGCTCCACCGCCGCGATCGGGGCTCCACCGGGGCCTGCGGCTCGGGTTCACTCTCTCTATTGCCTCTGGTTGCAGGCACAGGCCAGCCCCAGCCCCGTGGAGAAGACCCCCGCTGCCGCAGCAGAGGGGTCTGGACCGGAATTAGGCTCCGCTGAGCAGGATATAATCCAAGCTCCCTTGCATCTCGCTATGGAGGTGATTTCCTTTGACACGTTTCTGCTGCAGACACCTTAAAAGGGAGGTTTTCCGTGTTTCATAGGTGCATGTACTTGGTCTTTTTTATTGGGCTGTGTTGGTGATAAGTTTTCTTCCATTGCACAGTACTTGAATTTGGCAAAAAAGGATATGGGATAAACCAGTGTCTCTTTAAAAAGAAAACAAAAAGAGAACAACTTGGCTACATGTGTTGCAAGCCAGAAGAGGTTCTTTAATAAATCCCTAAGGGCATTTATGTGTTTTACTAGATGTGAGCTAAAATCACGTGAGATCACAAGTGGTGTGCAGGACTTTGTCAGGGTCTGTCCTGTCTCCATCCTTGATGTGTGACTGGTTTTGTGAATGAGATTAAACTTCTAAATTGAACTCCCGTGCCCAGTTGTTACATTCCTGTTACAATAATGTTAAACAAAGTGCACAACCCCTTGTAATGCTGCTGTTCTCTTCTCCACCTGTGTTGTATGCTAGGCCATGGAAGCAGAGAAGGCAAAGGATAATGAAAAGGAAGAGTCTGTTCCTCTGGAGGATAAAGAAAAGGTGCTTCCCCCAGCAGAAGGAGAGGTCTCTGAAGCTACAGAAGTGAGACACTGTAATATTATCTATAACCTTATTCACAGAATGTATGACCAGTGTTTGTAACTTCACATTCTGCTGGTGCAGTTTTATTGGTGCGAACACCAAACCAATGAAAGCTGGGACAGAGAAGCAGTGAATTGGTCAAATACAAAGTATAGAAAAGCTCTGACAAACCTGGAGAGGTTCCCTTGTTGTGCTGTATATGTGCAAGGTTTTCTTAATGAAGAGAAACACAGCTTTGCCAATATCTCTGTGCACTGATTTTAGAACAAGGCCTCTTGTTGATCCTTTGTCTGCATTGTTTATGTCTCATGTTGACAAAAATAAGCAGACTTTTAGGGGCAAATAGGGTTAGATTGAAAAGCTGTTTCAGGTGCCGAGTTTTATGTTTCAGGAAAAAACTCCTGCGACAGTGTCAGACAAAGCAGAATGTAACAGATCTCCTCCTGAGCTGGGTGACATGGAGCAGCCAGTGACAGACAGAGGAAACACTCCCCTTCCTGCAGGAGCTCCTCTCCAGGCATCTGCTTTGTCAGTGGAGCTGAGCAGCTGCACAGAGTCAGGTATCATTCAGTTCCTTATTGACAGCACAACACTTGATATCAGCTGTCGAGCACAGTTCCTGGTTTTCTCCCTTTCTGATCATTACTAACCCAAATGAAGGCACAATACTATGACATCTAAGCCTTTTTCTTTATCTTCTTATTTTTGGGGGTGTGGGGTTCAGGTAACACCGGAGAACCCAGTTCTTTTTATTCAGAGTCTGCCCTTGAGCAGTTTGGAGCACTTATTAGTGAGCGTGGTGACCAAAACCAGGAAGAGGAATGGCAGCAGCATGGGGCTGAGGAACGTGAAATGCGCAGAAGTGAGAAAACCACAGAAGAAACAGAACTGGTTGTCTTGGATCCAGAACATGTGAGAAGTCCTCAAATCTTGTCATATTCCTCTGCAGACTTGAGATTTTCATTTGTCTAGAATGTGTGAGGTAAATTGTAAGCAGGGCTTGGCTGTCTGCTAGATCTACATGTTTAAATATAGCTTTCACAAAAGTAGTGAGTGTGTCTGCTCCCTCAGCATTAACCCCAGAGCTGCAGGTTCAGAAGTGAGCAATGTAAAGGGAAAATCTGATGCTCTTCAGAGCTCCTGAAAGAGCGGTACTTGCAGCGAGTGTATGGGTTCTCAGACGTAGCTCTTCTGATATGTTTCTGACTTTCAGATATTCTCAGTATTCATTTTCTGATGTCAGCAAATACCACTATGTAACTCTCCTTGCTTGCCGAGTGAGTGCAGCTAAAATAAGAATGCGAGTGTCTAGGGCAGAAAATGAGATGTTTTATTTAATAGTGGGAATAGCAGCAAGGTTTCTTCATAATTTATTTACACAAGTATGTTAAAGTTTATCAACATCCTACTTTACAGCCTCTGATGAGAAGATTCCAGGCTGCTCTAAAGAATTACCTTACTAAGCAGATGGAAAAAGTGAACCTAGAGCTTCGGGAGCTGGTATGCAGCATCCTTTCTTTGCCCTCCTGCAGCAGCCCGTCCCTGTGCAAGCTGAAGTGAGAGAGCTGGTTTCCTCTTGTGTTGGCAGAGGGCAGATACGAGGAAAGGCAAAGTACAGCGGGAAGAGCTCGGGGTGGTTCTGTATGGAGCACAGCAGCAGTTGGCCCATCTGCAGCTGGAGCTGGAGAAGAGCCAAGACCGCCGTTCACAGGCGGCCGCAGTGCGCCAGCAGATGGAAGAGGAACTGGAGGGCCTGAGGCTCACTTACAAGAACATGTGCCAGAACACAGATGATGAACGCAGGAAAGGTGACTGAGGCAGTATTTCCCAATTCCGGCATTATAAGGAGAAATGAATTTGAATTTGAGTCAAGTGTTGGGTTGAAAACCACAGTAAATTAATAAGGAATAATGCATTTGCTGAAAAGTTTCACAGCTATTCCTGGTTAATTATATTCCCTCATATAATTTCTGTTGTTTCTAAGACCATGGTTTTAAGTTGTAATTCTCAGAAGGTCTTTAGGACTAAAACTAAGCCCATTCCTGGCAGGTGGGCTGTTCTGCAACTTAGCAGGGAAAAATTGCTATCAGTGTAATGTTTACCTGTGTCTCTGCAGGGGTGTGATGAGATTGCAAATGTCATTAGGGGCATCCAGGAGTATGAGAGCACCATCCATGTGGCAGCCCATTCCAGCCCCAGAATCAGACTTGGCTAATTCTTTTTGTGCTGCAGGCATTTGGATAGGAAACAGTAAAACAATTGCAATGGCAAGGATAGCGAAGCATTCAAATGATTGCATGGGAAGTTTCTGAAGATTATTGAAAAAAATTAGGGAAGCATTGAACAGGCTGAGAAAGAGACAGTTTTGGTTTGGGGCAGACAAGCGGACTCCCAGCCTCCTGAGGCCCTTCTTTGATTTCCTAGGATTCATGTGCTGGGAGTCAAGGGAATTGCTTACCAATCATTTTAGCTTAGCTTGTGGAGCTATACTTCAGACCTGATGCAAACTGTTATTTCAGGGAGGGCTGATTTACCTGGTATGTGTGTGGTTTTGTTTTGGGTCCTTCTATATTTCTTTCCTTTTTATCACTTTTTAAAGTCTGTCCTACAAATGTGTTTCTCTAAATATTTTTTCTCCTGCCTCCTCAGTTTCTGCAATGCAGACCGAGGTTGAAAACCTGGCCTTGCACCTCATCTACATGCAGAATATGGATGATGATATGCATCATAATATTTTACTTATGAAAAAGTCAGCAAAGAAGGCTGAGGCAGAGAAGCTCCAGGCTGAGGTGGAAAAGAGAAAACAGGTACTGAGTAAAACTGACTTTAAAGTAAATAACTAACTGCAGCTGACAGTGGTGGTGTTGGAGGACGTGCTGCCTTGCCAGAGGAAGGCTGCAGGGACTCAATCAAGGAACATCTGTGGGGATATTTTTCCCAAATAACTGAAAAAAACCCAAAACCCCACAGGCTTTTCTAAAACTGAGAATCCCCACCCCAAGATAGTGACACTGCCCAGAGGTTTTTGACGAGCCTTATAACAGTCAATCACTCTGCACTGAAGCAAAGGGGGTGTAGGAGAACAAAGATATTTAATGAAGAAGTTTCATATGTTCAAGTCTTGAGAATTGTTCTGAGTCACAACGAGTTTCACAATGAAAAGCAAACTTTGAAGCTGAGCAGAGCTGGTTGGTGGCCTGGAGCTCCCTCTGCTGCCTTCTGCTTGCAGCACGACTCAGGCTGAGGGTTACTAATGCGGAATTGGATGCAAACAGTTGAAATCAATGGATTTAGAGGTCTCTTTAACAAAGGATTTAAAACCATAAATCATTAAGGTTCCCAGCTGCTGGGGAGGTGGCACAATATAATGCATGCTGACAGGAATGAATGTTGCTTCAGACCTGAAGTATCAATTACTACTGCAAATAGAATAATAATAAAAAAAAACCCAGCAAAAAAGGTCTCATTCTGATGAAAGTTGCCACTGCTGCATCCATGAGCCATTTGTATAGGAATGGGAAAGTTTCAGCAGGGATCCAATCTAATCCAGTTGCCAATGTAATTCCTTTTCTAGCCTATGTTATTCTTGCAGAACGTAGTTGGTTAAGACTGGGATTATGTTACTCATCCTGAACTGTTTGGCTTTGACTCTTTAGGACTTTCTCCTAGACCGCTTAACCAGAAAAGTGTATGAACTCCAAGAACAGATTGCTCTGCTTGAAGCTCAGTTTGTGGCCCAGGCAAAGGACACAAAAGTAACTCGGCAAGCAGTAAATGAGGTAGGAGGGTGCTTTATTCACTTCTGGTTAGTATTTCCCTTTGGAAGGACTGGCCCCTTTGGCTCACACTCATGTGGTACATACAAAGTAGGCCAGAGTTGTATGGTTTGTTTCTGCTTGGAGGAATGAAAACTTCTTGTTTTTCCCTCTCCCCCCACCTTTGTCACTGAGAATTGCCAGTAAATCACTTCCTCCTCCACCTTTTCAGCATTTTTCTTCCTGCAGACCTATGCTCTGTGGTCTGCTGTGACAGTAACCCAGACACATGTTAGCTGAAGCTATTTCTGCCCAGGATATTATGAACAGAATTTGTTTTTTCAACACAGTATAGATTCATCCCATCTACCAACTCTCTCTTCTCTAGGCTTGTATGGAGGTGGAGGCTATTAACATGGAGAAAAAGCGACTGATGAACTACTGGAATAGCAGCTTGGCTGGAATGAAGCAAAGAGATGAAGCCTACGTTGCCACACAGGAGCTGCTGAGGTAGGGTGTCTGAAAACAGTCCCAGGAGAAGCCTCAAATAATCTGGACAAGAGGGATTCTAAAACGGATAGTGTGTCTTTGTCAAGTTCATTAATGTAAGTGCAGGATATGTCAGTCAGAACAAGTCTGCTGCTCTAAAGCACATGATGAGGTTAATGATAAGAAGCACACTTCTTTGTTATTATTTTCTTTATTCAAAACACAGCTCTCCCTTGAAATGTGTGGGGTATTTTAAGCTGTTTAGAGTTTTTCTATTCTATTTTATTCCTTTAAAAGAATTCCATCACCTTTGCAACATCTCTCAATCCAAAGAGCTCAACATCAAGAAGGATTTATCTGCCACTTTTGGTTAGGGGCTTGTGATTGCTTTAGGAATCTTCAGGAAAACCTTCCTATTGTTGCCAAAGGAAGTGTTTATTTGGTCTTGGAGTCTTAAAGCTTGACTGGTTCTCTGTGAACAAGCAATATGCTTTTACATGATGGCATCCTGGTAAGAACGGGAGGTGGGACATGTCTGTAGGAAAAATAATTCCTTCTTTCAGTCATTTCCTTTAAATTTTAATGCCTCCATCCATCTTCTGATGATTCTGCACTGTTGCAGCAGACTAGCCTTTATAAAGGTCTCCCATCTTGGTCAGTTGTTGCTGCAATAGTATGTTCAGCACACAAATCAACCCCTGTGGTGATATTCCATTCTGTTTGCCCCCCCAGCAAGTACAGTTGCGACCTCAAGTCCCTAGAAACAGACATCCTTGGCTGTAGCAAATCGATCAGGAAAGAGGAGGAGAGGAATGAGACACTTGTCAGCACCCTAAGCCGGTCACAGAACCATGCCAGCACAACAAAGAAACTGATTGCCCAGTGCCTTTCAGCGCAGGAGGCCCTGAAGGTTGAATTTAGCACCTATGATCGCATTCTGCATGAGACAGAGCAGGCCATCAATAGGACCAAGATGGTGAGAAGGGTCCATGAAAGAAGAATCTTTTAGAATTGGATACAGGTATTTAATACCCTTCTCCAAACAGTTGTAGTGATCCTGTCTCTGTCTTCCCTACTTTTTAGGATCAAGCTGCTCATCTGAATGAGTTGCTGTTGATCATTAAGGATATAGAGAAAGGAACCGAGGTTAAAGAGCAGCTGGAGAATGAAATTGTGGCAAAGCTTCAGGACCAGCTGATATCCAACAAAGCCACAAAGCACTTCTCACAGTTGGTTGCACAACTTCGGAGGAGAAAAACAGATCTGGTACGGCATCTCTCCCATTTGGAAGGGCAGGGAAAGGAAACTGCCCAGAGCAGTGTTTCTCAAGCATGTTTTGTCAGTGTCTTCATTCCGGTTTTTAGGTCTGCAATTGAAAGTCTGCTGTGTTTGTGACTCCAATTTGGTTCTTCCAGTGTCTTATTGCAGGATTCTGGTGTATGTGAAAGAGCTCGGCCAAAAGGGCCTGGCACATAACTTACTATTCCTTCTTTACTTAAAAAATGGGACAGAATAATGAATCCTGGAAGTATTTACTATAAAGTATTACCAGTACTTCTGTACTTCACATCAAACTAACTTAAATCTCTGTGCTCCATCACAGAATGCGATATCAGCATGTTTTCAGTTCCTTGGTGAGGATTACAGCCCAGGGAACAGTCAAACCAGACCCACAGTTCTTTATGGCATGACAAGTTGCTCTCTTTGGGGATGTACAACTGGTACAGATAGGAAAAGCTAAAAGCCTCAGTGTAGTATTTATCATACTGAGCTGTGTAGGCTGGCACTAATGCAACACGCTCACACTTCTACATTTCCATGTGTTACTTCACCCTGCCCCTGGCTCTTTTAAATCGAGGGCGTATCTTAAGTAACTGGAAAACTTCCAGGGTTGGCTTCCATTATGAGAAATTGTTAGGTGGGGTATGTGTGTGTCAGGTATGGTGGAGAAGGTACAATATAGCAATGTCTTACTACTGTTAGCCAGATAGAGATGGGCAAGGAAGATAATTGCAGAAATGAGGAGTGTGGCCTGTTAAATGGGGTTGGGATGTTTAGGCTCCTTAATGCTTTCCAACAGCCTTATGGCAGAGGTAAATATTGCTATCTCCTGTCAACAGATGAGGAAACAAATGTACAGAGAGGGTAAGTAGTTTGCTTATGGCTTGTAGTACAGACCTGGAAGTAGAATCTAGAACCTGTGTTTGATAAGGGGGCATTACAAATCACTGAGTTGCTGGTGGTGACAGTAATTTGTTTTCTGTCTATCGATATTCCCAGGAGCTGCATTTTTCCAAGGTTGAGAATGATACGGCCCAGGTTATTCTGAACACAACTCATACCACCTGCAGGCTGGCAGTGCTCCAGAAAACACTTTGTGAGCTGGACAAGGAAATAAATAATATCCATAATATGGTCAGCTGCAGGCAAAGAGAGATCGCAAAGCGCAACCTCCTGGCTGAGAACAAGCGACGGATCATCAGCCAATACAACAAGAGGTTGGAGGAGATTCTTTTTGAGCTGGGGGTATGTACTTTTGTGTTTCAGTCCCAAGTTTGATTTTATTCTTTGTGGTGACCACAGATTCTTGCTAAATGTAACTGGTGGGTAGCTCACACCCACCAGGCATCTGCATTCTGAGTTAAAAGCTGCAGTATTTAATGTAAATGTTTACATTTGTCAAACAGCTCTTAAGGCATGGGAAGAGGAGGTGGCATTAGGGAATTGTGCAATGGGGGTGTGCCTAGCACAGATTTCTGCAGGGAGTTGTCTGCACCTGATGAAAATACTGAATGGCATCAATACTCTGGGAGTAAATAGGATCTCCCTATGGAATCTGCAAAGGCTGGCAAGGGGGAATGGAGTAGGTGGAGTGATTTAAGTCACTTGATGGTGGCCCCATTCAGGTGATACCCAGCTCTGTCCTTAGCACTGTGAGCCCTTTATGGATATGAGTGTGAAAACGGGTGCTATGGCATATACTCTGCAAACTTGTGTATGTCCAGATTTACATGTTGGGAGAGCTTAGGAGTTTGCCACGGAGTTTGAGAACCTTTACGGCTTCTGTTGCATTTATTCCTGCGAGGTCAGGAATGATCAGTCCCATCCAACTCGTGGGAAATGGAGGCAGAAAGTAACTGACAAATTAACAGTATAGCTGAAGTACTTAGTTGGCAGCTCAGCAGCTGGACTGGCTTTCTGCAATGATGCTACAAACAAGTGCTCCAGCAGCTTCTGCCTGATTTATCCCAAACCTTGCTCTCGTACAGGGGCAAGAACTGGGACCACTGGAAATAGAGATTAACAAGCTGAACAAGGAGATAGAAGAATGTAATTCTGAGGTGATGACACTGCAGAAGAACTGGCTCAATCAGCAAAAAGAGCTGGTCAAGTTAACACGTGAACAGGAAGAGCAAATAGCCTCCTTGGATATGTTAAAGAAACAGTTGACCATAATGCAGCAGAAGAAACTGCGCACGGAAAGTAAGTCATTCCCCAGCTCTTCCTTAATATGTTCATCCTTGAAGGGAGGAAAAAGGGAATGAAGGCCTGCAGATGGATGATGCTAGGGCTTCACCAAAGAATTCTCTCTGTCCTCCTATATATTTGTGAGCAGTAACACCAGTGTCTCCAGTGCTATACCCTGGGGCTGTGAGCCAGGCACCTTCTGCTGCTTTGTGTGTTGTTATTTCCTCTAATGATTGATCCTGCTGTCTGAACTGACACAGTTACACCCTAGTGACCATGTCATGAGTTACACCTCTTTAAATCAAGTCTGCAAGTAGTTGTAGGTAAAAGTCTCCCCCAATGATAGCACTTTCCTCAGCCAAAAACAACTGTGGTCTAATGGCAGCCTGTCACCCTTTGGCTGTAGTCAGCCCAGTGCTCGAGGGAAGTTAAAGACATTTCTCTGTTCACCTGTAGATGAAATTCAGCAGGAAACAAAAGAACAGAAAGACATCGAACATCACATGAAGAACATGTACAATGACTTGGTAAAGTTGAATGTGTTGATCAACAAGAATAACAGCAGCTATGAGGAGCTGCAGTGTAGCAACGTAATCACAGAGAATGAGTTCATACGTGCTCTCAAGGTACAGAGGGTGACATCTCATTTCCAGGCCTCAATCTCCCATGCAGATGGGAGGCAAATAGTGATCCTGTCAAACTTCCTCAGTCTGACAACGTCCTATTGTTTTATGCTTCCCCAATCTAGGAAGCAGAAAAAGAAGCAGTTGAGATGCAGGAGAGGCATAGTCAATTGTCTGAGGAGAGGGAAAGACTCCTGAACAGCCTGGTGGAAGCAGAGTAGGTACCAGAAAGGTTCCTGCTTTCTGCCACAGTCTTTGAACTTTTGTATCTGTGTCCATGTTACCAGCACCAGCAAATGTGCTTTTGTCCTCCTTGAGGAGGATAAAAAGGATTTAATTCATTTTTGAAAGACAGAAACTGAAAGATTCTTTAGTCAACTCTGGAACCAGCAACAGCTGAAAGATGTTGGTTTTAGCAATTCCAGCACACTTGCTTGTGCTGGATGTTGCCAAGATCTGGGTGGGAATCTGCATGCTGTCCCCCATGCCAGTAGCTCAGAGTGAGTGTGCTGCTCTGGGCAGTTAACTGGGGTCCAGCAGGCCCCTGGCAGTCTGGGCACGCTTGTTTTTACAGTCTTCATACCATTTTCTGAGTAGTGGAGCTTCCTGTGTGCTCTCACACTGCTCTGCTCCTGCCCTTTTATATGTCCCATGCACAAATCCTCAGTTTCTGCTGAGCCATTCAGCTATGTTCAGAGTGGCTTTCAGGAGTGTGCACACAGAGAGCATCTTCCCTGTTGTTTACTAAGGCACTGCTTTCCCTTTCTGCCCTTGAAGGCATCAAATCATGCTATGGGAAAAAAAGATCCAGCTGACAAGAGAGATGCGAGCGGCAGTGGATTCTGTGAGAGGAGAAGGCGAAATCTCAGCCATGAAAATAGAGATTCACAGGATGCAAGTAAGCCTCTTGGAAAGAGGGCTGAGGAGGGGAAGCTGTTCACAGCATATTCAGCTTTGGTGTGCTGACATGTAAGGCAGGAGGTGAGAAACAGGCTGGAGAAGTAGGATCTTCCAGGCCACAGCAGTATTGGAAATCTTAGCACCCTGCAGCCAATCTGAATTAAATGCGCCCAGCACGTGTGCCCTGGTTGTGTTTGTGTGCTGCATACCAGGCTGCAGCAGAGTGTGTTTAAAATGCTGTATGTGCCTCCTTCCTCTGTGACCCCAATTTATAAGCAAAGAAATGCTGATTACTAAACATTGCATCATCCTCATCACGGGTTAGGGAGGTTGTCTCTCTTCTGGCAAAGCAGCTCTTGCCTTGCGTTCTTGGGATGCTTCTGCTCTTCTGCTGCTGCTCTTGCTAATGAGTTCCAGTGAAGCAATTTGAAGATTACTTTACACAAGTTGATAATCCAGCCTTCTGCCTTCCAGATCCACACAGGGCAAACCAGGTTTGCATTTAGAACAAATTTGGCTTGCCAACACTCACGTGTCACATGTATCTGGTTCATGCTGATGGGATGGGCCACACAGGAGACTTCAGTGAGGGGCCATTTGTACACAGTCGTTTTCAGCCTGTTTTGTATTGTGACAAATGGCAGGTCCGTTACAGCCAGCTGATGAAGCAACAGGAGAAGATGATTCGTGAGATGGAGGCATGTGTTTCTCGTAGAGAGGCAGTAACAGTTCGTGGAGAGGGGCAGAAGACTGCAGATAAGAGACGTTTCACCAAGAGCGACTTCCATCGCAAGAAAGAGGAGCTGAGAAAGAAGATCAGTGAGACCCAAAAGGTGAGCAAGAAGGGCAGGGCTGCGAGAGCCTGTGGGCTATGGCTGGGAATGCAGCTGAACTCTGGAACCAGAACCTGCCATTTGCTTATCTTCCATTAACCAGGGTACTCAGGACTGTGAAAAAACCATTCTGGAGCTGGAGAACACCCAGGCCTCCCTCAGTGCTGCTGTCTCCCAGAAGCAGGAGGAGGTGTACAGGCTGCAGGCAGAGTCTGACGTCCTCGAATCGGATTCAGAACATCTTCAGAATGAGAAACAGTGGGTAAGCATATCCCCTTATGTGCCGCATATGAGCCAAACAGAACCTGCTGCTTTCTTCTCTGGCCACCTCCCTGTCTCATCACCACCCTGAACTGGGCACACTGGGCATGGGCTTTAGCAACACTTTTGGTGAACTGTGAGCACATTTTGAGGGCTAATGGTGAACCTGAATGGATGCTGCAGTTGTACTCTTGGCAAGGCAGCATTCACCTGAAGGGCATTGTTTCTATCTTGAAAATATCTAGTACCAGCTTTCCTGTAGGAGCACCAGCTGCCAGCTCCAAGGATGTGACGCATCTGAGAGCCAGCTCCAGGTCTTGAATGAGCTCCCGTGAGGTTTTTGAGTTGGTGAAACCCTGTCGTAGCAAATTGCCTTGTATGCACGGGTGTTCCTCTGATTTATGGAGTTCTGTGACACGATGCTGTGTTTGCAAGCTACAGAATGAGGCTGCTGTTTGGCTGTTAACGAGGGGGACTTCACAGCAGTGGCCTTAAGCAGCCCTTCCAGTTCACAATCGAATGGTTACAGCAGTCTCTTAGTTCTATGTGCAGCCTGCTGTCAGAACAATTTCCTTTCTGCTTTCCTCAGAACCTTCTGGAGCTTGTGGCCCACCAGACCCGCCAGAAGCACCTGCAGGCACTGAAGGAAGGGAAGTACAGTCCCCTCTGCCGCTCTGAGCAAGCCTGGAGGAACGAGCAGCAGAAACTGCAGGCCCGGCTCCGCACCGTTCATGCCATCATCGGTCGGGTCCAGCAGGAGCATCCAGAACACCGGGAGACTCTGCAGTGGCTCGGCCGGTGCGTGCAATCCAGGCTGACCCCGCAGGAAGCCTGAGGGGCCCCAGCACCGGCTCCTGGTGTTTGTAAAGAAAGAAAACCTGAATCAAGAACCACTTTGTTTGCTGCTTTGTACCTTTCACTTGTAACCGCTTTCCCCTCTCCCCGGGCCGGCGCCGGCCTCGCTTCCTCACCTGCGGCTGCCGCCCAACTGCGGCGGCTCCGGGGCGGGGAACGGGAAGGCGAAAGCGCCCGCCCGGTGGCGCTCACTGCTGGAGCAGGCTCTGGTCCAGCC
>JANHGB010046111.1:0-11586 GCA_026283785.1 Coracopsis vasa | reverse complement strand
GGCCGAACCTTAGTCCCGCCCCTGCCGGGCGGGGCGGGGCGGGGGGGGGTGCGGTGACGCCGAGGCTCCCCCAGCGGAGGGCGCCCCGCTTCGGTTTACCGTTTCTGCTCGTTTCTGGGGTCGGTTTGGTCCCAAACGTGCCACCTTTGTCCCTTTATATCTCCAGGCCAGCCCCTCCGTAAGTGATGGCAGCTCTGGGACAGCCCCAGCTTGAATCCTGAACTCTTTGGGGTTGGCTGGGATGGGGAAGGGGATGGGGATGGAGATGAGGATGGGAAGAAGTGTAGCACGATGTGCATGGGGGGAGGAGGTGAGGGGATGGGGAGGTATCAGCCAAGGAGAGAGCAAAGATGGAGATGGAAGGGAAGAACAGGAAAAAATGCAAGAAAGGTGAATAAGAATTGAGGGAGGAGGGAAATTGGGCTGACAGGCCATGGAAAGCTGGGGAAAAGGAGAAGAAAGAGAAGACAGTGCGAAGGAAAAGGAGAAGGGGAAGAGAAAGGAAAAAGATTCTCCAAAAGTTGCATGATTACAAAAGCCCTTGCCCTTTCACCACTGTCACACTCACTGACAGGGTGCCATGCACACCAGGGCTGAACAAGGGAGAGCAGGGAAAGTCAGGGGAACTCTAAGAGCGAGCCCACCCATGTGGGGACACAGCAGCTCTGAAATACAGACACCCCAGGGGCTGGAGGGTTCGGTATCCACTGTGTTACAGCGTGAGAGACCAAACTGGAGATACTGGAGTGGGGCTGCAGCCCTCGGTTATCCCCAGGTACCCCAGTGGCCCTTATCTTGCCCCTCCCTACTTCCCAGACTTTGGGAATTTGCTACAGTTGGGATTAATTTTGGTTTTCCTTCAAGCCTCCCAACCTCCAGCACAACTTCACATAATATTTTTTAGCTTTTGCTTGTACCAACACAAGAGCAAATCTTGTCACAGCTGCCAGCCCCTCGGAACAGCAATATTCCTCCCACCACTGCAGGCAACTGCTGGAGCACCACTCCTGCTCACATCTGCAGGACCAGAGCTTGTTTGCTGTGGTGATTTATTGGCGTCCTGTCGCAGGCCTGGGGTCTTCTGATTTGCGAGGGCTCTTACCCGGGCTCAGATTTACCCAGCAGCAACAGCGGCGCATGCAGCAGTGATGCTCACTGATACCATCTCTTAATTATGTTTGCAGAAAACCATTTAATGAATAGAGCTTTAGTGCCCTTCATCTGAAACTTCACACTCAGCAACCTGCCCGACACTGACCTCAGTGTGAGCCAATCGCTATGTCACAGCTTGACTTACGTTTAGCAGGTCACTGGCTTTTTAATGCATTACCTACATAGGCTTGTACCAGATAAAATCACTCGGGATCTGAGACTGCTCCCGCCACAATCAGTGGCACTGACTTCAGCGGGAGCAGCTGAGAGGAAGGTCTTTGCAGCTTCAGTGCTTTGAATGCTGTCATGCTTCCAGAGATAATGTGCAACATACGGGAGGAGAGCGGATTAAGGAATAAATATTGTCTTTATTATTTGGTGAATACATTGCATGAAATATGTACCGTGATAAGAGAGTATCATCTGATATGACAGCTTGCAAAATCAGGGACTGAAAATAACTAGTGATCCCCCCTTCCCTTTGTCTCTCAGAGAGTTTTTACCCACCAATAAAAGCTACTTATTTATTTAATACCAATAAATGCTATTTACTGGTATTAAACAAAGACAGATGATAGCAGGGGAGGCAGAGCAGAGGCTCCACTCCTTCTTACTCACCCTTCCCGTGTTCTCTAGCAACAGCTCCGTTTAAATATCTGATTGACAAAACTCTGCCTCCCATTATCAGACATGCTTTCAGACCATGCTTAGCATCTTGACAGTGTTTCACTCCTCTGCTGGGACTTGGGGCTTTCTTACCCCTTGATTTCAAACATTTCAAAACTCCCAGCACTGCACATCCATGGGCTGGGGGAGAAAGGACGAGAGGGCAGGAGAAGCCTTAAATGAAAGAGAATGGGCCACCACTGCCTTTGCTCCAATCTGCCCATGGCTGGGCTGGAGGGCAGGCAGGGGGAATGCACTCAACAGATACTAGCAGAAGAGAAATGCCAACCCCAGTTGATTCTGGTCTCAGGTCTGGATGCCAGTCCCTTCACTGCAGGTCTGTATCCTGGTCCCCATACCTCGCTTGCACCAGGCTGCCACGTTCTTCTCTCTCGCTCTTTTCCAGGAAAGAGTTGGCATTGTGATTTTTCCCCATGCTGTTGTAGCTAGGAATAAATAAAAGAAGCTGTGTTATTTGCATTTTTAAACCGAGCAAGGAGAAGTCAGGAATGGGCTATCCGCCAGTGAAGTCTGGCACTTGCTTTGTTGAGAGTGTATAGAATAATTTATAAATAGCATGGTGGTTTGGGTTTTTTAAATATAATTATACTTTAAAGATCCCGCATTGCTGGGGAGGGGGAGTCTTCAAAAGAGGCTTTAGAAAAAGAGTCTTGCAGAGGGAAAATTTTCTTTAATGGCATTCATAAAATCACAAAGAGGAGGGTTTTCCATAGCAGGAGACAATGCAGGACACCCACAGACAACCATTCCCACACCCTTCTTCCCACCTCCTCTTCAGGCAGCTGACTTTTAAGATGCTTGGATATGTAGGAGCTGGGTTTGTCATGGAAAGGAATTCTTTAGCAGCACAACCCTCTGCGAGCAAAGCAGGATGTGCTAATCCTGGACCACGGGGTGGGTCAACATCAGAGAAAGCTGGGAAGATGAATACATCTCCTCCCCATTAAAACCAGAAGAAATAATGCCTGAGCCCAGACGAACCCGGGACCTTGGCACAGCAAAGCTGCTCTCTGCCACCAGCCAGAGCTGCTCTGCAGAGGCAGCAGGAGCATCGTGCGGGGAAATGGCTGCTCTCTGCATCCTCTCTACTGCCCTGCCCTGCCCGGGCAGTGACGCCTGCTCCCAAGGGAGGACCAGGGGCTTCACTGCCACCACTTGGAAAGGAAGGCAGGGAATAAATAAATACAGAAGCAAAAGCAGGTCAGGGGCGAGCTTGATGTGAATGAGGAGGAGATTTAGTAAATTACAATAAGACATACTGCCTGCCTGTCAGGATCAATAAAGCAGCAGCCCTGGGCTTTAGACATCCTCGGCATCTGCTGGCCAGCCTCGAGCCCTCCCATTATCTGCTTCATCAATACCAGTCTTGAGAAACGCAATCAATATATCAGATTGCCCAGAGACAGCAGAGCAAAATGCACAAATCCTCTGGCAGTCTGAGCTAGAGCTATTGATTTTTCACATATTCCCCCTCCCCACCCAGTACTGGAGGAGGATGAGGGTGTGATTATGAGCATCAGGAGCATGGGGGGCTCTCAGTCCCCAGGGCAGAGGCAGTGAGTGCACAGGATCAGACCAGGAGTAGCACAGCCCAATCTACGGGGAATTGTCAGGGCACCTGTACATCCAGGCAAGATGCCTGGAGCAGTGGTTTCCAGGCACTAATAATGCATTGGATGAGCCTGATTCCAGCAGCAGGACATTGGTACTGATCTGGCCACTTCCAAGGGCTGTCCCAGCAGCCACAACCTCCCGCAGCTCTTCCAAGTGGGGTAAGATGATGCTTTTGTCCCCATTTTGGAGGGAGCCAGGATTAGGCCTGCCAGGAGGGGACATGCCTCCCTCCACCTTGGCTGCACGTGGGTCACTTTACCCTGCTGCTGAATCTGATCCATCAGGACTTGAGCCTGTCACAGGGCTGGATTTAGGACTCAACATCTCCAATAGCCAGCCCAGAGATAGGGCAGCCTTGTCCCCATCCACCAGCTCATGGGCATGTTGCTCTGTGGGCAGTAACCATGCCCCACTGAGCTTATGTATCACCTCATCTACACTCTTTGGGGCATGATTTGGCCCATACATTGCTCAGTGTCAGCATGCCTGATATTAAAAATCCCAAGGTCAGGCAACAATTTACCCCTGGCCGCAAAAGATGCAGAAACATGAAGCAAAAAGCCAAAGCAGCAGCAGCTTCCCTTTGCTGGGAGCCTGCCCCATGGGGGCAGGAGGGCTTTCTCTGCTCATTGCCCAGTGCCCCTGAGCAGGCTGACCTTTCCCAGGCTGACCCACAACCAATGTCTGCACGGCTGTGTGCAGACAGCAGCTCCTCGCTGCTTGCACAAATCCCCTCCACTTTGCTTGAGATTGCAGGGGTGTTCTTCCTGGAAACCCGGCCAGGGAATAAGGAAAAACTCATCTGCCCAGTTTAGGCCAAGATGCCTCTGCCAGTTTGCTTTCAGCCACGTTATGGTACTGTGGGGGGTGCAGTGTCCCCCAGCACTGTAGAGGGATGAGTCCTAGGGAGAGTTCTGGTGGTGGCTCGGATGGGACTCGCTGTGCCATCTTTCAACCAGGAGCATATGGGGGGTTTCACGCCCTTCACTGGCATGTGAGTGATTGCTCCTGGATTGTTTCCAATGCATATATATGTGTCTGGTTTAATTTATGCACGCTTGCTTTGTGTGAGAAGACAGCAGCTGACCAGTGGTTAAGAAAACTGAACACCCTGAAAAGGTCTAAAATTAGAGAAGAAACAAGAGCTGCATCCTCCGAGCCTCAGAGCTGCCTGGGCTGTTTCCAGGAGAGCCCTGGGAAGAACCTCTGACCCCCCTGCTCTGGCCCCAGGACTGCGTCACTCTTGGGGCGCGTGCAGTTTCCATCCGCTCAAAACCTCTACATGTGTAGCATCGCCCCACCATTCCCTGGATCAGGATGGACCCTTATCCCTTTGGGATGTTTTCCAGTGGATGGGCTGGTAAAGTGCCAGGTGGCCTTGGGACTGTCCCCATCCTGTTTACTCCGACCTTGCTTTCCTCAAACACACTCTTACCTCCCCATCGCCATTCTGACTGCTGTCACCTGTCCAGGAGGATATACCAGGCGAAGGGAGTGAGGGAATTGGGGCAGCACCCTGCCAAACAGTGGGAAGGGATGTGATCTTGGACAGAAAACAAGTGTCCCTGGAGTTCCTGCTACCAGCTCGCACAGCCAATGCCACCACCATGCTGAAGTTGTGGCAGGTCACAGAGTTAAACACAATGTATGAGCACATCTTGGTGTATCGATGGTGCAAGCACCAACCTGCCACATGAACAATAAGGCAGTGGGGTGGCACTGGGAGTGGAACCGTGCCCTTTGCATGACTGACCAGGTCCCTCCCTCCCACTGCCCAGGCAGGAGCTCACAGCAAGCTGCTCTTTCCCTCCCTCTGCTCCAGAGCCAGATAGATTTGGGCTGTGGGGTAGGGCTGGAGGAACCACCCTTTTCTGTGTCACCTCCATAGTCAATGGGCTGCAGGTGGACAATCACTGGGGTTGTGCCTTGGTGCTGATATGAAGATGCTTTATGTTTGGCAAGTGGTCCCCACTGGGAAGAGTAGACCATTACTGTGTGTAACATGATGCATTGGCGTAACCACATGCTGGAGGACATGACACTGTGACTGTCTGCACTAAACCTGTGTCCCTTTTCCAGCATGTCAACAAAAAACTAAGTGCAGGTGAGATTGAAGTGTGTGGTGATAGCTATGGCAGAAATCTCCAAAGCTAGTTGGACTTTCTGGGAATTTTTGGAAATCCTGCCATAGCTTTGTGTTTTCTTTAACAACCTCTGAATTCTTTAACAACCTCTGAACCTTATCAAAGTGTACAAAACGCCACAGGCTTCCTATTTGCAAGGGCCATATTAGGCAAACAACAGCTGCTCCTGCCAAACCTGGTTTGACCCTGCCTGACTTGAGCCCTACATCACGAGCATCCTTAGCATGGTCAACACCTGCTGATGCCCCAGTGTGCTGCAAGGGACAGACCTTGTTCACAGCAAGCCCATTTGGTGATCTTCTGGGACATCACTAGGTCAGGCTGCTTCTCCATATGGGGTCTTGCTTGGCTTGGAAGGAATCATGCGCCCCCAGGTCACTCCCTCACACATCAGGGCTGCGTGTGAACTGTCTCTAGATACTGTAACACACAGCTCCAGGTCCTGCAGCCTCAGGACAGATGCCAGGTGGGAAAGAATCACTTAAAGCAAGTAGGAACATGTCCTGAAGGTGCTTGTGCCACCAGGGCAGAGAGCAAGAAGCCACGCAGCAGCTGTGCTCCCGGGCTGGGGAGCGGCTGAGCTGGGTTTGTGCTGGCTGCTCCCAGCCAGCTGCTTGGAAAACAGCGCTCTGGTCTCTCATGGCAGCCATGGGCTGGTCATAGCCTGGCTTTGTCCTTGCTGTAGAAATTAGCCCCAGTGCTGCAAACCACACATATGCAGCAGAGACACCCAGCATTTCTCAGTGCCTCTGTTCAATGCCAGCAGATTCGGCAAGGGTCCCCTCTACAGCCCGAGATACTTGTCTGTCACAGCTCCTCTCTGGCCCCAGATGTAGTTGCAATTTTATATGTCTGGCAGGAATTAGACTAAAACCCTTCCCTTCCTAACAGCGTGCGGGGACAGAGGCTCTGACACTTGGGCTCAAACCCAGAGGGGCGATGTGGAGGGAATGCCTGGTGTTCCTTTCTTCCAACCCCCCCCTAGCTTGCCTGGTCAGGACACACTGATCTGCAACTTGAGCCCTGCCCATTCTATTTTATGGCCAAAACAAGCCATAAATTTCCTTCCACGGAGCTGGAAGGTGCAATTGCTTTTCTGCGGCACAGTTTTTTCCTTGCACGACTTGTAGCATCATGTGAGGGAAATCTGTAAGTAAAAGTCAGACTGGAGCCATTTATAACGGCAGTGCCGTGATTGTTACTGCTGACAGCTGCAATTACAGGCACTCCCTTCAATTGCTCCTCGCTGGGGAAGAGCAGAGCCAGCAGCAGAGCAGGGAAAGGATCAGAAGCAGCTTTTCTGGAGCTGCATCCCCTCTTCAGTGGACCTTGTCACCCATGGACAGTGCTCAGGGAGGGCTTCAGGGAGGAATGGAAGATGAAGAGTAACTCCCAGTAAGATGGGTTTGGGAAGGGATGCAGGATGCTCCCCAATATGGAGAGCTCATTGAACTCATCAGCTGGTGCTCACCTCTGTGGGACAGGGGATTGCCCCAGGGCTGTGCAGAGACAGACAGCAGGTCCAAGCGCTCACCGGGGAGAAATGCTGCTGGTGGCCCCAGATAACCCCAAGGTGGGCTGCAGGTGAAGGCAGCATCACTGCCAGGCACTTGTTTCCAACACCACAGTCTAGATCTCCTGCCTGTGAGATGTTTGGTGCATGCCAGGCTGGTGGGCACTGGGGTGCCATTAGGCACAGGAGCCAGAGAGCTGAGGAGAAATTTGGGAGCTCGGCACCAAAGGGATGCAGAGGACCTTGCCTGCAGGAGATGGAAAGCAAAATGAGGGACATCTGTGGCCTTGCAGTGACAGGGCTGTGACAAATGGGGCCATTACTCACTGCTGCCATGCAGAGATGTGAGATAAGGGGGAGCTGGCAAGTGGAGGAAAGTATGGAGGTGATGGCCCTGCAGCAGCCAAACCTCAGCCCGGCTTTCCTGCTGAACACCTTGGCTCTATCTTCTCTACACAGCTACAGAGGAACTGAAACATCCAAAACTGAGCTAAATTTCATAATTATCTTAGGTGAGAAAAATAAAGTAAGAAGTGACTTTTTATTTTGCTGTTTTAAAGGAATAACACCTAAGGTTTTGTTTCAAATCTAAGGGCTCTGCTGTGATTTTTGGATGGGAAATGATGGATAGAGCAGGAGGCTGAGTAAAATGAAACAAAAATTAAGCTTTTTGTATTTGTTTTGCACCAAACAAAACACTCCAGGTCAAACAAAATGAAATTTCTCTTGTTTTTCATTTGAATTTAGAAAAGAAAATACCATTATCTGACTGCCTCAAACCAAAAAGACTTAGTGGTGAGTTATCTCTGTCCATGGAAGGAGCCACTATTTGCACAGCTCTGGCTGCAACCTTTGAACCGCTGGCCAGCTGCTGTGTTGCAATCATGCTGTTGCTAATGTCAGTCCAGCAAGGCTTCAGGCGTGCTTGAGGAGCAGCACTTGACACCTGGAAGAGGAGTTTTCCCTTCAGTGTTTAAGCGGTTTAATGATATGCTGGGGAGAGGGGAGATTTATGCACTTCCGTGTGGGGTTATGCATTCCTTTTCCATCACAGCTACTGATTTGTATTCACCACAGTGCAAGAATTTATGGAAGAAGGGAATCAATGTTTTATTGATATCTAAAAAACCTGTATGATGGATGTGCTAATTACATGCTTTTCACCCAGACCCCCTTTATTATACACAAATGAATGGCCCTGGTGCTATAATGAATGTAGGTAAAATATGCAAGAGAGCAAAACTCCGTGGAGGTGATGCGTGCAAGGGAGACCTTGCTTACGCCAGGGCAGAGACCTCAGCCCTTTGTTCAGCTTCTTCCCTGGCCAGCACTGAATTTTGTTTTCCTGTTGCCTATGACTCCATTTCCATTTAGCAAAATCACCTCCCTTGTCAGGCAGAGGAGGACACGGCTCTCACACCCACGCTGTGGGCTCCTGGCTGCTATGGCATCTATGGGCTCCCCAAAATACTGAGGGTGTGCATTTGCTTTGCCTTGCTAACAGGAGACACATGCACAGGGTGAAAAATGAGCAGGGTTTTTTCATCTCTCTGCTAAAGAAGTGAGCATGCAGCCGTTGGTTGTCTCCCCTTCTCCCTCTCCCACTGCAGGGATGAAGGCATGCCAGGTGTCATGGCATGTATCGAGTGTCATGTAAAAAATCCATATTCAAGATGGAAATCACAGCTTAAGACAGACACATGCCACCCTGTCGCACAGGGATGGCACAGTGGGCGGCACAATGAGGAGGAAGCTTCTCTTATGGGATGTGGGCTCAGGGGCAAATCTCCCAAGAAGAAGCAATTAGGAAGAAGAAGGAGGAGCACCCCTTGTGTTGGGACAAGGACACACACAATGGGTGTCCTGGAGGAGCTCTGGAGGGAGCATTTATTAACCAGAGGCAGAGTTCTGCCTTTAGCAGAGGTGATGTATACCAGGTCGAGACGTGCTGGGGGCTGTGCCAGGGAAGGGGAGGGTGCCCAAGCTCCCCCTATCCCTATGCCCCTCACCCTCAGGAGGGCATGAGCATCCCCAGCCTTCAGCCTGCTCCTGCTCCATAGACAGATGTCTCCCACAGTAAAATGCATGACTACAAACAATCCCACTCTTAATTGTCTCTTTCTCCTCTTGTTGTAGAAAAAAACCAAATAAAAGTAATCACAGCTTAGTTCACAGGGATCCCTTCAGATGTTCCTTTCAGGCTGGCCAGGGTTTGCTGTGTGAAGTGGCCTCTGCCCTCTGCAGAAGGACAATGACAAGTCTCCAGGCTGACCAGCAGGGTGGATATGATAATTATACAGGGATATTTTTTCACTGCTCGGCACTGCTGGTCACAGCCTGTTATTGTGTCTGCAATTCCAGCACAAGCCCTGGGGCTGACCCACATGCACAGTTCACGCAAGGGCCCTGCATGATTTTCTCTACCACTTGGTGCCCATAATGCTTCTGGTTTTCTGCACTCTGCAGCCAAGGACTGAGAGAATGGGACAAATTTGCCCCAGCTCATAGTGGGATGACTGGGGCTCTCACTGCCCTGTGTACTTCACGTTTGCAGGGGGTGGTTGGTGCATCCGGCACAAGGGCATTGGCACTGGTGTGCCCCAGGCCTGGTCCTGCCTTCTCCCAGGCGACTGGTGACCAGCAACTAAATAAACATCATCCTGCAGAGCAGGTGCAGCGTGGCTGAGCCCAACATCCCCATCCTCACTGTTTCCATGCCAGACTTCAAAAACCTCCATGGGTGTCTTGCCTCAAACCTGCTCCCACTCATGCCAAAGAGAGGAGGTGGAAGGAAGGATCAGGCCCTTGGTGCAGTTGCTCTTTAAAAAAAAGGCAAGAAAAAAGTGAGAGAGATCTAGTAGGAGCTGTAAGTGCTCTAGCAAAGGAACTCAGCAAGGTAGGGAGGCCTCTTTCACCATGGAGACGAGCCAGAGAGCATGCGGAGGCTGTGAGCTTCACTTAATTTGCTGCAAGTACTTTTTCCAAGCTATTCAAAGGGGGTTTCACCCTGCCAGCCTACCCGGCTGTCTGTCCCTAGCTGAATGCCGGCAGGCTCAGACCAGGCAATGCTTCTCCATGGCGAGCAGGGCTATCCAGGGTGAACCAGCCAGCTGGATGGAGCTGAATGGCTTCTGGTGGAGAGCAGCAGGGAGGACAAGTTCACTGTAAATATTGCAGTCTGTTCATGAGGCTGGGAGGTAATCACACACTGGAGAGGAGCTACTTTTATTTTGTATTTATTAGCAGCAGAGCCAAGCTGTTTCTGCCTTTCCCCCCTTCCTGGTTCAGCCCATTCTCAGGACACACTTAGGCCCCTCAGGAGGTCGCCCTGGGCAGAGCTGGCACTTGCAGGCATACTCCTCGCACCAAGACAGCCGAGCCCGTCTCTGCTCAGGAGCTGACCAGAGACTGAAGCCGCACTGCCCTCTCACATGAGCTGGGATGCAGGGGTCTCTCCTGCTCCCTGCAGGGCTATGGTGTAGCTGTACTCCCATGGTTGGACCCTCACCTCCTTCTTGTACGAACAGCCCAGGAATGAGGACATTGCCATGGCTTTGTAGGCTGGTGGGAGACTGATGGTGGCCCTGCAAGGCCAGGTCCAGGTGCTTCAGTGATGCTTCAGCTTGCTGCCCTGGCTGTGTCGGGGGTTTTTGCTCCCTAAGTAAAATGTCCCGCACCCAGTGAGGCTGTGAAGGGACTAAGAGAAAAAAAGCCACCTTATTTCTGGCTCAGTGGCAGGTCTTTTTTCCACAGCTCCTGCATTCTCCCCTGCAAGACCCAGGATAGAAAGATGGGGGCTGCGTGAATGAGTCTAGAGTGTCTGGGACATGGCCAGGAGACCGCAAGAGGCTACGCGGATGGACCTTGTCATGCACAAGATGTGTCTTCATCCTCATCCTCGTGGCTGGGGGAAGGAGAGTGAACCCAACACCCTGTGCTTTAGGGTGAGACGGGACCTCTAAAGTCACAGTGCAGAACCCTGGTACACTGCTTGCCCCTCTTCACCTCAGTGTGCCCCCCTTAATATGGGGTCACGCTGTGGGGCAGCCCCCTACAAGACACAGCTGGCTGGGGGAGCAGGGGTCCCCGCCGAAGCGGCTGGTGGAGGAGGAGTGGGTCGTGACGCTGCCGGGGTGGCCCAGGTTTCCCCGGGGGACTCAGGGCTGCCATTTGCTGAGGCCGGGGGCGGAGGAGGGAGATGGACTCGACAGCTGTGCCAAGGAGGGGGAAACTTTCCACACCAAGTAGATACCGGGCTAAATATAACCCGCCTCTGGGCTGGCGCTTGGGCGGGACTTCTGGGGTGGCACTCTGCACTCACCTCCCGGGAGGATGCTGGCTGCCATCCGGCACCCGCCGAACAGCCCAGGCCGCCAGAGAGAGCCGGGGACTACCCTGCGCCGGGATCGAAGCGGAGCTGCGGCGGTGGGGATTTAAAAAAAACATGACCAAGATCTTTTTCATTTTATCGTATTT
>JANHGB010046110.1:0-12596 GCA_026283785.1 Coracopsis vasa | reverse complement strand
CTGGTGCTGTTTTGGTGATTAGAAGATAACTATCTTCTAGCTCTAAATACAGTTGTATTCGTTCACTCATAGTTACAGCTTACCAACCTAGCTACTACATGCAACTAGCATCTACATCCTGTCTCCTCTTCCTGATTACTAGCTGTAATGTTACACTCTGCCCTGCAATCACTCGCCCTCCTGCCAACGCACTGCTCTGACTGATCATTCCAAATAATGTCATTAAAAAATGATGGTATTAGATGTTAGAGTCAACCTTTATGAGGAGAAAGCATCCATTTGTTTTGAGATGGGTGTTTTGTTTGGTTGAGGGTTTTGTGATTTTACACACACACACTATATTAAAAAACATTAGAAATTAATAATGATTATAAAAATGAACTGTATTATTAGATATGGAAATACATTTACATGCATATACACACATATATTTACACCATGATTTCCAGATACTCCCCCCCAAATTAATCTCACAAGCCTTGAGGGATCTGTAGTAAAGCAGGGTGAGGTGTTCCTGCCCACGGCAGGGGGGTTGGAACTAGATGATCTTAAGGTCCTTTCCAGCCTATCTATGATTCTATATTGTGGAACATCATGGCACACATGGAATGAACATGGAAGAAAAATCTGAGCTGACCCAGACATCAAACACCTACGACGTTTTCTTTCCATCTGACATGACCATAGACAATAAACCGAAGATTACCACACTGAGACCCAGTGTACAGGTTCTTTACCCACATCCCCAAATTCAACACGTTTGGGGATTTTTTGTGTGTGTGTTTTTTATTCCATGCCTGGAGATTTTAATAGAAATGTTATTGTACATTTCAAAACAGAACAAACTTGAGGGATTATATCAAATCAATTCCACTGGGATTTGTGTCCGCTCTAATCCCCTATTCAGTCTCAATCTCATTAACATACCAGGCTTAATTGGCATTTCATCCCTGCATTGTGTCTCCAAAATGAACAAGGTGTAATTATGTTAAAAAGAGCACTTCAACGGGTTTAGTTTAATTCATGTCATTCATCCGCGTCAGAATGAACGCAGCTGTTCTATTGCAGGATCCAGCAAGAGATGAGCAGCTTTGAAACCACACTTTTTGCCTTGAAAACTTTATGGTGGTAAAAAAAGTTCTTTAAGTGAAACATAAACCACAGTATTTTCTTCTTTTGTCTCAGTTGCTTTACAACATTCACTTCCAAAAGCTGGTTCTGCTTAATTTGATTTTTCATTTTCAAATGAACAGCTGTGTTTAAGTCTAAAAAGGCCTTTGTTTAAGCATACAGAGCCCCAGAAAAGGTTTGAACAAAGCATCTTTCTGTAAACACTTGATTACCAGGAAAGGCCTGGCTTTCAAAGGAATCGAGGGGTGGGTTTGCTCTAGGTTCTCTTTTAAAGGGGGAAAAAATTGCATCACTTCTCAGATGTCAAACAACAAAAGCAACAAATGTTTTACTAATTGCACGGGCTTCTTGTATTCAAGGTAAATAAGGGAAGATAGAAGAGGGGTTTCCAAATGGCCATTTGCAAACCATTTCTTCCTGTTTTTCCCCAGTTACAGGCACAAACCCACATTAATGAAAGCCACAACTAATCGGCGTCATATTTTAATTGTCAGCACATCAACCATTCTTGGATTCTGTGGTCAGATGGGTCCTCTCTAACACTGATGATTCCTGGACAAAGGGAGTGTTTGCATAAGTGATGCTATTTTAATTAATACTTAGGTTCAACAAAGCTGCAGGAACAAAGATGTCAGCAAAGAGTCATTTAATAATGATTTTTTATCAAATATTAGTGAGCATTGAGAACAAGGCCCAAGTATTTGCCCAGGCTTTCAATTTTAACATTCATTTTGGTAGTGCTGTACTCCCCCTTTCATGGTTCCTGTGAGGAAGGTAATGCATAAGCATAAATCCCTTTATTAAAAATGAGATAAGCTTTAAGTGATTAGCAGTGAAAATACTTCAGAAATTTAAATATACCTATTAAGCCATTTCCTATTGTATTTCCTCAACTAGGAAACATGAAAAATACAACATCTATTGTATAAATTGTGTAATTTCCTAATTACATGGCAACAGGTAAATAAGAGACGATTTCAAGTAGCAGGTAAATGTGTAATTAGGGAATTAGGATTTATTATTCAGAATGTGCAGTAATGATGACAGATTCAAAGGTGCATCCAATCAAGGCAAGCAGAAGTACCTCTATAAAATCACTGAGAAGGCAATGGTGGCTCTTCAGTACAGATGACTGGAGTATAATATCCAAATGCACCTTGAGTAATTCATTCACAAACTGATTAAAAAGATCACATAAAAGGTTCTGCTCAAAGTCAGTGTGACAAGAAATCTTTAATAAAAGCACAGACCCACTATTCACAAAATATATTGGTGGTTTTTTGATAGAGTAATAAGCAGTTGATGATGCTTTATCAAAATGACATGGATTTGGAAATCACAATGCACATTCCTCCTAGCAGATACATGCACACAATGCTGCTTTTACCATCTTCTGAAAGGAAGAGAACATTGAATGTTACTGCATCACTTTGTATGCAAAGGATGTAAGCTCTAAATTATCCTCATAAAAACAACATCACTATAAGCACTTCTAGGTGCATATCCATTTTCAGGGGTTTTAAATCATTATTATTTAAAATCAAGGTCAGACAGGGCATCAATCATTCGGGGCATCTTTTTCCTCCTCTATAATACCTGCCTCCAAATTTCATCTACCTAAACCAGATAGTGGGCATCTCAGGGATAATTCTCTTCCTACAATGGGAAAATAAGCAGCTCGTGGGGGGAAAATGTGGAATTCAAAGTTCACCCCTAAGTCTTTAGTCCCCAATCGAATCACTACTGCTGAACACAGCAGCTCAGGTGCTGCTCTGTAGGGAAAGAGCAATGGAGAGAAAAGGATCATGGTTTCCAGGCTAATGAAGAATCAGCAGGAAAATTAAGCACAATTCAGTTTAAAGAAGTCTAACCAACCAAAACGGAGCAATCCATATGAAAGCTTTTTCATTGCTCATGAAACCGCTTGTTTGGTCTTTCTGATAAGAGCTGCTAAAAGGTCTGTTCAAGATTTGACATATTTAACACTACAAAGTACTTTTCCCAGAAGAGAGGGAAAGCTCAGGCCCTGAGTTCGGAGACACCGAAGCATATGCTCAATTTCCTTATCCAATTTAAACCCAAACGCGTAAGTGGTTCAATTCTTCTCTGGACTAAAACCCACACCAGCAATAGTATTGCACTTGGCTTCCTCTCTCTGCTAACATACACATGCAAAGCACAAAAGCAGCAGAAGCTGATGAAGAAAAAGCTCATTTCAAGTTTATCTTCAACTAAGTCAGATTTAATACAAAATAAAATGTATTCATTGATTGCCAGTAATAAAAGTCTGCTTATTTCATGCTACTGTAATTTGGGAGCTAGAACTTATCTCCAGCAATACCATTATGTTTAGTATTCAAAGCTTATAAACAACATATGACCCTCTAGGCTTGAAAACAAGCCCAAAATCTGATCTATGTTTTTACTTCAGTATTGCATTTATGACCATACAGTGCAGTTAGAATATAAAGAGCTCTAAAGCCACCTGCTTTTGGAAAAGCTATTTTCTGTAATTAAATATTTTCATATCAAAGTCATTCAGGTGATCTAAAAACATTTGTTTTTCCTTCATACATCTAATCAAAACCAGCATATGGGATGAAATAAAATTGTACCTGTAAGAACACAAGCAAAATAATGTTGTTACAATGATTACTGCAAATCTCAAACCTCAGAAAAGCAAGACCTTATGTTGCATCACTGTCTTCATTCTAATAAGAGATGCCATAAAACTAAGTTATCCTCAATACCAGTTGCATATTTTTGTATCTTCTGTGACTGCTTTTTGACAGGGTCTAGCATTTATCCTGTTAAACCACATCAAGTCTTCTCAGCAAAGCCCCATATGCTTCATTACACACCAGTGAAGGGCTGTCTTACCTGGGACATCAGACTGTACATTCCTTGTCTCTGGATACCCCCCCTTCCAGCAGCTTACATTTGTAGCTCCCTGATCAACATCAATGGTGGTCTAGTGGATGGTGTCCCTGCTCATGGCAGAGGAACTAGATGAGCTTTAAGGTCTCTTCCAATGCAAACCATGCTATGATGATTCTATGAATGGTGATTATTTTGCATTGCATTATCTCTCAGTGAGCACAGGCCTCAGTAACCTGTTACAAAGCACCTGAGGGTAGGAAATGTCTGTCACATCTGCTGAGGAGATGGGAACTACCTATACCTTATCAGATAGATCTCCAAATCCCTACAGAGAACACACCTTGTGCCACAGCAGCATTCCCCATTACATATGAAGCCCATGCACACACCCATCAGATGAGACAATATGGATCCACCCCATGACAATCATGAGCCTTTGTGAAGCCCAGAAGAAAAGCTGCAGGGAGTGGGCTACTGAAATAATTCATATGGCTTGTAACTCACTCCTGCCCTTGCCTGAAGCTCAGCAAGAAACAAAAAGCATCAGCTAAACTGTTCCTAAACTGCAACATAGAGGTCACAAGTGCCAAGTGAACCATCCATATTAATATAAGTAGGTTTCTATGAACATCAAAAGCAGTTTAGCTGCTGAAGAATTAATGAACTTGCAATAAATAAGATGTAGATAAGAGACTACACAGGTATGCACAGAAGGTACATAGGAAAGTCATGCAAATAAGGTATTCAAACAAGGATTTTAAGCTTGCTCTTTAAATCTCTAACTCTTAAACATCAACTTATCTAAGATTCATGATAAAGTAACTGCAAGTGGAGGAAAAGTTTTTAATATACAGCTGGGGAGGCTCCAAACCAGTCTTCTTGTCAAATCAAACACGCTAAAATAGCACAATAAATCAATGATGCTAGGTAGGGAGGTAAAGAACAGTACAGGAAAGCTTGCTTCACAAAGAAAATGGGAATGCAGAGGACTGGTAACATTAGTTAAGTGCAGTCAGAGAAGGAAAAGATAAGATCAACAGTTATCTTCAGAAACATTGAAAGCACACAGCATAAGGAGACAGGACAAAAGAAACAGTTGTGTATATAATGGTAATTTTACCAAGGATGAGAAAAAAATGTTGTTTTATATAGGCACAGAGCGCTCTGCTTGTATATGAGGAAGATAAACTAGAATACCACCTACGTGAGCAATCAATCTTCCAGCAACATCAGGAGGTGCAGCTGGGTATTGAATAAGCAACAGGAAAGATAAGAGGAAAGCCAGGTGTACTGAAAGCAAAGACAGAACCACGTTTAGGTAATTTTCAACTACTGCTGTTAAAAGTAATGCCACTGCAGCCCTTACACAGGACAGGAGCTGTAGCAAGTTATTTCCTAAAAGCTCCAAAATTCAGCTCAATTTCAGATACAGCATCACAGAATAGGAGATGACTAAAAAAAAAGGGGGAAGACATCATTAAATTATAAAGCAAAATATTTTGGCATCAGCTATTTTTAGCTGGGATTGGCAGAAGATGACAGTGAAGTAAATCAGAAGCAGCAGAACTCAGAGAAAATTCTATGACTAAACAGAATTTATGATAAAACAGCCTAGGATAAAAATGGAAGGATGTGGCAGAAGCTACCCTGGAAGTCAGTCCCTGGCTACAGACCTGTGTGTATAACTTTTCATTATAGGTGATCAAATTGAAGCAACAACAGGCCAACTGTTCCACTCCAGAGAAAACCTACTTATAGGCATTTGGGGATATAGCAAAGATTAAATTGGATCATGACACAGCCATACTGGTCATTCCCTCAAACACAGATCAGAGGATGAAATGCAGCATTTAAAATCTCAATAAATCAATTGAAAGGATATGACATGATCTCTATAAATCTGGGGTCTGGACTAGATTCCAAGAGGTTCTTGCCAACTCCTTCATTTCCATGACCAAGCTGCTGAGCAGAACCTGCCTGTATGTAAGCACACCACGTGCTCTGCAAAACCTCAACTGCAAAAAGGAAGAGTATTATTGCAGGCAATGGAAAGCAGAGATGCAAATATATAGAGAACAACATTAAGACTGCATTCAGCGTGATAATCATTTGGGGTGCTTGGTCAGCCCTGCCTCCTGGTGTCTTCATAAGGAGCAGCAACACTCTGGTGGTTTATAGAGCTTTTTGGGGTTTCTAATGCCATGTGCACTATGCCAGAAAAGAATTAAGGAATCTTTTCTAGAAATGCCAGGGAGAATTGCATGTCTTTAAATTTTAATGAAACATCAAAATGTTTGGGGTTTCCCCCCCTCTTGTATGGAAATCACACTACATTGCTGGTAGCTTTCAGGCTAGCTCTGTTATTAAGCCATCATGAAAAATGTATCAAAGGCAGCTCCACAAAACTAGTATTTATTTTCTCTAAAATGAAAATACAACACACACAAAAACCCCTCAACCTATCAGTGTAAACCCATGCAAACCCACAATCTAACACAGCATTAACAAAAAACATCCAAACTGGAAATACTGTAGGAATAGGAAACTTGACAAGCTTCAATACACACACACTCATTATGAGAAACATCGCACACATCGAGCCCAGCTTTTACACCACACTGACTTTCTGCCTGGTCCTTTTCCAGGTAACTCAACAGCTGGAGTGCCACAAAGGGATGGCCTCACTTCTGTATTAGTTTAATCATCTATTTCCCAAAGGTACTTCTGGTGTCCTGGTTGTGGTGTACAGCAAGAGCCAGTTTACAGGTTACATCTTCTCCTCAAGATGGATTACCACCTTAGTGTTCTCTGCCCAGTCCATGTTAAAGATGTTTCTCGCTTGTAGCAACTTTGAGCATAGTCCTATGTCTAAAGTGGATGATGGAGTAAGCACTGCTGCAGGCTATTTTTCACTTGTGGTCTTCATCGAAAGCTTTCAGGCTCTCACCAGTGTCAAAAACCTTTCCAGTGTCCTCTGTGAGGACTTCCAGAATGCTCAGTTATCATTAAGAACCAAGAAGTCCAGTTCTTGCAGGGTGTAATGTCATGATGCTTCATCTCTGACAGAGCTAGAATGTTAAGGACTCCAGAACAGATGTCATTTAAGGGAAGACACTGGTTAATCCTTTCAAGGTACAAATCACATTGGTAAGACCAAAACAGTGTGGAGGAGAGCTGCATCCACTGGGCTCCATTGACTTAATGGGAAATAAAATCACATACTTGCACACTTGTCTGAAATGCACATTTGCAGATCAGATGACCCTAGGAATTGCAACTGGGGTAATTTCAGGAGGTACAAGCCAAGTTTATACATCCCTGTGTAAGCAGCCCCTTGGGAGATGTTAAATCTGCCCAGACAAACCCTACATCATCCCACATCTCTCACAATGGAGCTTAGGCTAAATGACGTCTCCAGACAGCAGCAGGCAGCTCCCAGAGTGCCCATTTTCTACACGGGCTGTTCTGCCTTCAAGTAACAGGATCAAAACACCTATTGGGAAGAAACCACAAGCTCCAGAAAAGGAAGGCTGAAAAGCAAGTCACATGTGCAACAATCCCTCCAGCTCATTGTTTGCACCAAGGGGCAAAGCCACAGACAGGACCAGGCTACAAACCATGGCATCCGTTCCTGAAGACCCGTGAGATATGAGCAAACAAGTCAAGGCATGTGTTGTACAGCACATGTAGGTAATTTTGATGCTAGTAAGAAATGTCAGATCCCTGTTGCACATGGTGTACCACTGCTAAAAAAGCACACAGTACATTGGACATGGTATGTCAACATGCCAGCAGGACCATGTACAGGCTACAGATATAGAATGGTTTGGGCTGGAAAGGACCTTAAGGTCATCTAATTCCAACCCACTATCACAGGTAGGGACACCATCACTAGACCAGACTGCTCAAGGCCCTGTCCAACCTGATCTTGAACACTTCCAGGAATGGTGCAGCCACAACTTCTTTATGGGACCACAGCATGTCAGTTTTGAGAGCTGCCATTCCAGGCTGTAAGGAGCTGCAGTACACAGCATCTTTATTTCAGACAGAGACACCTCCCACATTCTCCCACATATGGTTTATTAATAAATCAATGCAACTTATTTACAGAATAGATTGATGACACAACACTTCTGGAGCTCCCAACGCCCTCTGATCAGTTGGGTCTTTTATACCCTGCATGTTATAAATACAGCATCTTAAACATTAAATAATGAGAAGCCTTTGAAAAGTTTAGTGTGCTAGAAAAAAAAAGACTTCAAGAAAACACCATCAAGTTCCAGCATCCTGGATGCTGCTAGAAAACATTTCTCATCCCCTTCAGGATATTGTTTGCTCCTTTTTTTTCCATTAGTATCTCTGCCACCATACTTTTGCCTGGGACAAAGTACCGAGCAGGATCTCCCAGCACAATGCACACCCACTGCTCAGCATGGCTGTTCAACTTGGACATGAACAACCTATCATCAAAAAGAAATTATAATCATAATACAAACAGCTGAATTCATATTTCTCTTCTCAGATTGCAAACCCATATTTTCTGTCAGAGGTGAATTCTATTTAATGGTGTTTGTGTAAAGGATTCCTTCATGCTGGGCTGATGGTTTCACTTTCGTAGGGTTTTATTTTGTAGTAACTCTTCTGTTACCAAATCACCTTTTTTCCCCTCAAGATGAGGAAGGGAAAGCACAATAGCAAATGGGAAACACAAATACTTTCAGACTTACAGATTTAAACATTAAATACAACACTTATTTGTTGTCGTTAAGATTAGGAAGTGCTGCCTTGCTACAGTCACCCTTTCAGTTTATATTCGAAATCCTCAGTGTCTGTTAATATTTAAGTCATGACTTTGCTTCCTGAAATATTCATCAAGCCTGCATTGCAGCCTTGGTTTGTAAATGGCATTTGATTTTTAATTCTACAAATTATATAAGCAGTGACGACTCACCCTATTTTCATCAATAAGGAGCAGTGAGTTAACCACAAAAAGCATACTCATGTATGGTAGCTTATAGTCATCACCTCTCATTTTCTCAGTCAGACAGAGCACAGCGAGTCAGGGCACACCACTAAATCCCTCCACAAAGCCTTAAAACCACCTCCGCAGCCACTGGAAGTTTAGATAAACTCTGTATGAATGATTTATTCCTATTCTGAAAGCAGGCTGGTTTTTAACTTCAAAATGAGAAATAGTACACAAATACCCTCACATCACATCTCTGACAACACCAAACAAATTAAAGGCACTGGCACAGGTTGCCCAGAGAAGCTGTGGCTGCCCCATCCCTGGCAGTGTTTAAGGCCAGCTTGGATGGGAGCAACCTGCTCTAGTGGAAGGTGTCCCTGGCCAGGGCAGGGGGTTGGTACTGGATGAGCTTTAAGGTCCCTTCCAAGCCAAATCATTCTATGATTCAGTCTCTAAATTACTTTGATACTTAAAAATTTACCTTATGTTCACAATCTGCTCTAATGCAAATCATTACTGTGGCCTGCAGCTCAGCTGGATTCTTCTAGCAAGGGACTTCTATTGGCAGTAAAGACCAAGAGAATAAAACTTGGCCTAATGAGATCACTCACAGTGTCTACAGCAGAAGCATGTGCCACCCTGACAGCCACTGAACCAAGGGTGTTTTCTATCTCTGCTACTCCCAGGGGAAGTTTCACTTATAACAACAGATCATCACCATGTTACTGTTCATGGAGTATTTTATGGCACATGACTTAGCAGTCATAAATGTCAAGAGTACCAATGGCAAGAGCCAAAGGTCCTTTGCTTTTTCTTCCACAGCTCTGGAAACGCTCTATAACACTAACCCTACACAATACTTGGGCAGCAACAGTACCAGAGATTTGAGATGATCAGCAGAATCCCCCAGGACAGTGCTAAGAGCTGATCCAACCAATGCCAAGGATTTTATTTGGATTTTTTGGGGTGATAGGAAAAAAAACCCTGAAGTTGTTTTCTTAGCAGATGGGACTGATTGTTGCAGGTCCCTTCCAACTGACCTATTCTTTCTACAACCGGCAAGACTGTTTTCTTCTAATGTACTTCATAACAAACTGCTGTCACTCTTCCAAAACCATCCCACTACAAAGGCTTTTCAACACATCTCCTCTTAAAATTAGTCACCCAACAGTTATCCCCCCAGTTTATTAAATTGCCTCTGCTCTGCAGCCAACTGCAACGCAGCTGCACAGTCAGGATGATGAATACCCCAGAACACCACAGAAGAATCCAAGATACACTGCTTAATTTTGTTTGCTCCTTCGCCCGAAGCCACTTCCTCTTCTGACACAATATTTGATATTGGCTCAGAAACCTCTATTTCTCCAGGCCATTGCGGAGTCTCATCCATGCACAGCCCTGACAGGGGGACTATAGAGATCAAGTAAGGGCCACAAACAAACTGCATCCTGTTTATGAGAGGCAGCACAGAAGAGCCATTTCCCTCCTGCTTGGCATTTCCCAACATGTCACTTGGCATCTCCTCCCTGTTTCGGGAGGAAAGCTCATTAGCAAATTCATTTACCGCTAAGAAATTCTCCTCCTGGAGGACTGTATCTCAAGTGGGAAGCATCGGGAAGGGAGCACAGCACATCTAGGGGGGGTCAGGATGCTGGTGGAAATTGTCCATTTTCCAGGTAAAGGAATCAGACGTTTCCAAATCTCTGCTTTTCTACATGAAAATAAATGGGTGAGAAGCTGCAGCTATTCACTGGCTTCTATTACCACATGTATGGTAGAGGCTTAAAGGGCTATTTCTAACTAATGGATCTTTCTAAGATGCATTTTAGTCTTATGACTATTCAATCCTATCTTTCTCTACTAAAATATAGATAGCATAACACAAATTCACCTCCTACAGAATGGACTATTGTTAGAATGTCCTTCTATCAACCTCAGTAGGGGCCTTTCAGTGAGAGGGAAAGAAAAAAAGCACACATCTTCCTGTTTTCCAAGCTACTTTATCCATAATGCCCAAGGCCAGATCGCGTTTGGCAGATAAAAAGTTGGAATTTTATCTAACAAACTACTTTATTCTTCCCATCAACTAGCACCAGCACAAAGGATGCATACAATCAAGCACAAGATAATACACCTGTAGCTCACATCACACCTGGGGGTAGGAGAAAGGAGCGGCAGCCCATGGTGCCTATCACTCACAGCAGTGCGTTCTGTACTTGTCTAAAGGTGGCTTGAAAATGCAAAATAATGCCAGGTGAATGCTGCAAAAAAGGAAAACCTTAGAGCTGACAAAAGCACTTGTCAAAGATGCTGGAAAATTTGTAAATTTGGATTACATTTTCATTATTATTTTTTAAATATATTTTAGAAGCAGATCTTTGCTACCATGAAGGGCCTGAGGACAAGTGAGGAGTGAAATTATGACATGAGAGAAACTGAGGCCATAGGCATGAAGTCACTGCCGACACCACAGGGATAGTTTAGGATGTTACTACGTCAGGGATGAGGCAGGAAGGGGACTGCAGAGCGACTCAGCTGACTCCACAAGGCACTGAACAAGCAATTAAACAAGGCTTTATAGCAGTTCTGAACAGTCATCTGTTAATAACACTTTAAATTACCAGGTGACTGTGTTGAGTCACTACAAAAGATTATTGTACAGTTTAAACTTCAGCTATTGTGTTAATTATTTCTCCCTGCCACAAAGCAGACACACAAAGCAATGTTCTTTGCTTTGGTAAACATTCAGCACTCCTTTGACTATGTATAATTTCATAGAATCACAGAACAGTTTGTGCTGGAAGGGACCTGAAAGCTCATCCGGTTCCAACCCCCTGCCATGGGTAGGGACACCTTCCTCTAGAGCAGGTTGCTCCAAGCCCCGTCCAACCCGGCCTTGAACACTGCCAGGGATGGGGCAGCCACAGCTTCCCTGGGCACTTCTCTGTGCCAGCGTCTCAGCACTCTCAGGGAAGAGCTTCTGCCTAAGAGCTCATCTCAATCTCCCCTCTAAAGTTTAAAGCCATTCCCCCGTGTATTGTCACTTCAGGCCTTGTAAAAAGTCCATCATTCATTATATTGAAGTTCTTCACTAAACATGCTTTTTAACTGTAGGGTAAATGGGGGTGAGGGCTGTTGATCTAATACCAGAAAAGTTACCATTCCTTAGATTCCATTCATACACCTTTCACAAGGTGGTGCACAAGGTACACAAACACGTTTATTTACAGTCCTTCCTAGTCATCATTAAGCCAAATTCTACCTCTGGAAAAATTAAGATCAAAGCCTAAATTTAATGAGTGCTTACACAAATTAGATCTAATGAGTTTCCATATGAGGTACCTTAAATCTCCATAAAGACAGGAAGAAAAGAGATCATCCCAAATATCACCAACAACACTGGACAAAACAGAGACTGCAAACGGGGGAGTTTGCCAAATTTAACTTGATAAAAATAGCCAAATCTGTAGCAGACGTGTACACAGACACAGCACACCAAAACCCATGAAAAATCAAAGAATGAGGACAAGCAGCAGCCCCCTGTTTTAGTGTCCTGCCACCCTCACAGTAAAGAACTTCTTTATATCTAACCTGAACTCCCCCTGGTTAAGTTTAA
>JANHGB010046104.1:0-15628 GCA_026283785.1 Coracopsis vasa | reverse complement strand
GATGCCAGGCAGGATATCCTGCCTGTCCTTGGGGAGCCAGGAGGGGAGGGTGGCACCGACAAGGAGGGTTAGAAAAACAGGCAAAAACCCCCAAATCTGCCTTTTTAAATGAACTGCAAAATTTATTATAGTGGTTTGCTCCTGACAAGGAAGCTGTTAACCTCCTGCCTGGACAGGAAGGGTGGGGAGTGGGGAAGGGGAGGGATGAGAGGGAGAAAAGGATATGAGAGACAGAGAAGAGAGAGAGAGAGACACTTAAGGACACTTCATTTTCTGAAAATAAAACATCTTTTACCTCCCAAGCCGTTTTCTCCAGTTCTTTTTAAGTTCACAAAAAGAAGAAGGTGAAACTGAACCACAGACTTCAGGAGGAAAATGCACAAACATGTTGAAAAGCAGAGACAAACATGCTCTTCTGCATCTAACAAGCTTCCACAAACCGCACAGCTCCTGGCACAGCGTCTGCAGCTCCTCAAGGCACCGGCTCTGTGCAGAGCCACTGCGGATGACAGCCCCTTGAAACGAGGAGCGGACACCCACTGTGGAAAGCAAACCTGAACCAACCCCAGCCACGCAGGAGGGACCCGGCTGAGGGGACTGTGATGGTCTGCTTGGAGTGGGGTGGGAGGGGAGGAGAGCACGGCTGAGGCCAAGAGCAAGCAGCAGTGAGATCTGGCACGTCCCAGCTCGGGGGGCTGCAGCCAGTCATGTCTGTGAGCCCCTGTCCCATGATGGGAGAGGAACCAATAGCTCTTTGCCTGTGGCTTTGGCACAGCTTTTGCTGTCACCTGGGGACTCAGGGAGTCTTGGGGCTCAACCCGGCCCAGCACAAAGCACAGGACAATTGTTATGACTCCTTACCCACACACTGGGGCAGGGAAATGCAGGAGGGGGCTGCACACGCTGGTGTAGGGCAGCTCTGGTCTGTTTGCAGCCTGTTGTGCTGCTGGACCCTGCACCTCCCTCCTGCCCGGCTGCTCTGACAGCATCTGTGGGCAGGAAGGGGACAGGGTCTGTCTCAGGGACACCATCCCAAGGCTACTTCATCCTCATGCTTTGGGAACCCGCTCAGTTCACAGTGCTGCTGCTGCCTGGACACTGTGACCTGCAAAGCATTCCCGCTCTGTGGTCACTGTGCTGGCACCGAGGGCACAGCAGCAGCGCCATGGGCCCAAAGACTACTGAGGACGGTACCCTGCTCCCAGTACCGAATCTCTTAGAGCCTCTGCAGCAAAGCTGTGACATCCCAGAGATGTGCTGACCATGGACACGTGGGCTCTGCTGCTGCCATGGGCTGCAAAGCCACGGCTGCTGCATCCAGCACCGGCAAGCACTGAGAAAACAAATCTCAGCCAAGGGCTCGGCACTGCCTGTCCCTGCCTGCCTCCACTCAGCCAGGACAGCGGCAGGATGCAGAGCAGGCATCAGCACTGTGGGGAGTGAGGACCAGGGACCTCAGCATGTGCACCTTGGGGTGCTGGTATGGCTGCGTGGGGCTGACATCTCCAGCCCCAGCCTCGGCATTCTGCATTGCTCCTGCAGAAATCCTCTGCCTCTATGGCAATGCCTGGGGACACCTCAACCACTGCAAAACCACAACCTGGGGGGAAGTTCACCTCACCTCTCCCCTGCCCTGTGCACGAGGGGCCCTGAGACATGGGGCAGGGTTAAGGGAGGGATGGCAGTGGTGGAGGAACAGCAGGAGAGGAGCATAAATAGGAGAAAAGCCAGAACAGGCTTTACCCTTCCATTGCACTACAGAGATGGGTTGGGTAGGCAACAGGTCAGGCAACGCGTGTGCAGAGGAGCCAGGCGGCAGCGCTGCCAGTGGGACAGTCCAGCAGCTGAGCCCATGGCCCCAGAGACATCAACTGTCCTTGCTGTGTATTAAAATAAACCATCTGGGACTCTTCCAATAGCACGGGTTAAATAGCATCACTGAGAAGGCGGGGTGGAGAGGCTGCACCGGCCCGCCAGCCCCGGGCACGAGTCCTGCCCTGGCCACGCCGCTGGCAGCACCGGGGCTCTGCCGGGTCTGTGCTGGCAGCCGCACTCAAGTCCTCTTGGCGTGCAGCATCTCGATGAGGAGGTTGTTGCAGGGCACCTCCCCGCTGAGGTGCTTGTGGTAGAGGTACTCCTCCGCCTGCATGCTCAGCGCCCGGACCTCAGAGAGCCGCAGCAGCAGCTGGCGGAACTTGTCTGTGGCGTGGGGATAGTGGCACAGGGTGTACTCCAGCAGCGCCGCGTTGGCCTTCTCCTGAGCATCCTTAGCCAGCATGTGGTTCTCCAGGTACTTCACGTCTGCAAGGGAGAATGATGGTGAAGTGGTGCCAAATCCATGTGTCTGCCCCAGCCTGTGTGCTGGGTGTACCTGGAGGGACCTACACTCCTGTGTCAATACCCCTCGTGCACAAAAACACAGTGCAGGAGAGGTCCCATGCCCTGTCTCTCCCTGGCCATAGGCTCCCCATCCATTCCCTTCCTCCTGCATTTCCCCTGGTGCTGAAGATGGATGCCCAATGCCCCTGGCAGTAAGAGGGCCGGTGTCCCGCTCCCTCACCGCCCAGGAGGCTGCAAAGCCAAAACACGTTACCAGCTGTACCACGCACAGGGAGCTGTTGCCATCAGCCCCCTTTAATTCCTGAAGGTCGATGAAGTGGCTGAATTAATTCCTCAATAAACTTGGGCTTTCTGATGTGGCAACCAGGCTCACCAGCCTGGAAACCCTAATCCTCTGCCAGGGTCACAGCAGCTCCCCCCTGGTCTCACTGCCAGCTCTGCGGTGCATCAGGTGCATCAGATTGTCCCTGGGGACCACTGGTCTATAACCGCTTTCCAACTGGCAGCCACAGCGGAGGGTGACTGCAGGACAACCCAGGCTGGTGGGCTGGGGCTCCTCCAAGCTTTTGGGGCAACCTGAGCTGGGGTCTGCTCTCCGTGGATGCTGCCTCAGTGCCGGGGTGGCCATGAAGGAAGCACTGATTTTTAATCTGCACAACACATTGAACCAGCCCCGCACACAAATTTCAGTGGCTGTAGGGAAACAGTGCTGTGCATTGCTCCATCAGCCAGCTACAGCCACCCAGAGCAAAGACACCTTGTGCACACCCACAGGAGAACTCGCTGCAAATGTCAGCACCGAACTCATTTGGGGCAAATGGATTTAATAGATTTACTGTATGGAGCTGCCCAGCAGCACTGTGCTTGGTAATGGGGCGTCCAACTCTGCTGCCCATGTCCAGCGGCCACTGATGCAAAATTCAGGTCTGTATTGGTAGGCTGGGAACAGGGAAATCTGGGCATGGTTCTGGCCAAGGCAATAAGGAGTTTGGGGTTTATTTCTGGTTTCCATTCCCAAAAAGCAGGGAGCTGAGCGTGGCTGTATCCAGAGGGCTGGGAAGCTTTTGGGAGGGCAAACTGTGGTGTTGGTGATGGAGATGCCTGAGCAGGAGGGAGCAGATGGGATCCCCGTACCCATGGGTGTAGGTGTCTGTGGCCTCCTCACATTACCCGAGAACTCCTTTGGCTTGGCCATGGCACCTAACACTGTTCCAGCCCTGTGAAGCTGTGAGCCTCTGGCTGATGCTCAGCAGAGCCCAGGGAGCAGAGGTGCAGCTGGGGGGTTTCTGGGAGTACACAGCCTCTGGCCATGCCCACAGCCAGGCTGCCCTGTGGGCTGAGTGCTGCACGGCATGGGCACAAAGCGCTGCAGGTCATGCCAAGATGCACTTTATCAGATCACCCTTCCCTTTCAGTCCTGTGGCACATTTGCTCCTATTGTCTCCCTTCTACCCGGGCTGTTGTTATGAAATCTCTTTATCTGCATAAGGTTATTGTGCATGACATTAAAAAAAAAAGAAGTTATATTGATAAATGTTGAATCTATCCCCTGAGTTGGCTCAACAATAGCTAGTTCTACTGGATGAACTCACCTGGTTCTCTGAAAGACCCTATTCACTGTTTAATTGAATATTTGAATAATCTTTTCATTCCTGCAAGGAATAAAGAATGTTGTCCAAATAACATTGACTCACTTCATTTAGAGACACTGCAGCAGTTGCAAAGACTGTCCTGTGACAAAGCCTCCCATCACACATACAGATATGCCTGGGATTATTTCTATGCCCTCAAGTGTTCTTCCTATTCACAGCTCCTTTTGTTTGGGAGAAGCTGCTGATAAATTGCAAACGCTTAAGGGAATGTGGGCTATAAAAGCCTCTCTTCCTCCCCTCCCCAAGAGTAGCTGCTTCATGAATGTAAGTCATGAAATCGAATGATAGGTCAATCCATTAAGGCTCTATTAAGCCCTTCTGTAGAACAAAGCTAACCTGTGCCATCCTCATAAATATTGCTGTTTTGAGAAGCCCTAATTTTAATTAAATCTCTTTACCTGCTCAGGAGAGAAATCTATTTAGAACTCAAATGGCAGCTCTTGTGAGTGGGGCTTGGCTTTGACTGTGCTGTGGCAGAGTGGTAAATGTGGAAATTCTCTTGTTAAAGGCAATTACATCCTGCACATAATACACAATCCCATCCTCTACAGCTGAGCCTGCGAAGGGCAAATTACTCCAAGTGAGTTCTGCAATATGGAGAGAAAAAGTTGGATTTGGGGCAAAATGATGTATGGGAAAATACAGCTCTTTGATTCCATGCCCCCCCTGAAAGCCACTGCTCCAGGGAAGCCCGTGCTCTGTGAGGATGCTGCTTCTGCTTGCTCTGCTGTGCCATGCTGTGTTGTGCTTGCGGGCAGCAAGGGGACTGGCCCTTGCAGTGCTGAGCCCCACTGGCTCCTTTATTTCCCAGCCTAGGAACTGTTTGTGCCCCACCTTATCACTGTTTGAACAGCAAGTTAGCGTATCTAATGTCTCTGGATTTCAAAACAGCTCTAGAGGAAGAGAAAGCTGCGGGAGGAGATGCTGCAGGTGCAGGATGGAGGCAGCACAGCTCCACGTCCACACCAAAACTGAACCAAACTAGAGGATCATCCAAGACCTGACAGGGCCCCAGGGATGGGGGAGTGGATTCCCATTCCCACTGCTCCCTAACCCATTAACCCAGTGGTGGTGCTGCTCCTGGAGCAGGTTGGCTCCTCAGCGATGCTGGCATACAGAAATGCAAACTCTCCCTCAAGCACAAACTACCAAAACACACAGCAGTGTCCATTCAGCACAGAGTGCAGCTCGTGGCCTGCTGCACTTGGCAATGAAACACAGAGCCACTGACAGAAGCCCCTCCCAAGATGGGACCCCACAGATGCAGAAGTGCAAGCACAGACTGAGGCACTGGGAGAGGGTTGGGAATGGGTTGGGATGAGGATAGCGACAGGATTACCCCAAGTTGGGTTTATGGACCCAGCTCAGCACCAACACCCAGCTGCTGCAGGGACCCAAGTACAGGTTTCCCTAGGGAAATGCCTGCCCTGTCCAGGTGCATTCAATTAGCAGCAAGTATAGGAAGTGAAGTAGCAGCAGTGGCAGAAGTGTGAGCCAGGAGCATGGCAGCCAGATGAGCTCCTTGGAGGCCACACCATCATCCTTGTGCGGGGAGGTCAGACCTCTCACCAGGATGGGGCTGAGGCGAACGTGTCAACACCAGTAACGAAGGCAGCCAGCACCCTCGGGTCCCCGTGGTGCTCAGCACCACCCACAGCCACACAGCCTCACCGAGGGCTGAGATTGCTCCGGTGGGACGCTGATGGGCGTGCCTGCATTGGGGTGATGTTTGCAGGGCAAGGAGCTGCATCCCTGACTATGATGCATGGGGAAGCGCAGGGTGGGAGCGGGGCAGAGCCGCTGTGCACCCCCAGGGATGTTGAGGGAGCAACGGTTCCTGTGTGTTTTGTCTAGGTGAGGCGGCACCTTGTGAACCTCCCGCCTCAGCCCGACCGCAGGCTCCGGGATGAGCCTAATCAGGAGCGCAGGCAGCCCCTGCCCGGCGCAGCAGCACGGGCTCACTGACGCAAATCCCAGGAGATAGGGCTGCTGCCTCTGCCAACACACCTGCTTTGCTGCAGCCCTATCAGCCCGTTGTTTCCCTGCCCGATATGATGGGTGAGTGACCAAAACAGGCTCTGCTCAGCCAACGGGGCAGCAACATCTCCATGGATGGAGGCAGAGCAGCAGCAGGGATGTTTTGGACCCCGTGGTGAGGTGAGGGAGCTGGCAGGTACCAGCCCTTGCTCCTGCATCCTCATTAAAAGCCCCTTCGTCGCCCGTCTCTGCAGCCACTCATGGCCAGCCCCTGGGCTGTGTGTGCTCCCTCCGGCTTCACTCCCACCCCTCAAAACCCCCTCAGCAGCATGGCCATGGCCTCTGAGTGCAGCCGCCCCTCAGCCCGGTGCCCCTGCAGCAGCACTCACCGAGGCTGAAGAGGATGAGGAACTTGAGGCAGACGTACTCCTGCCGGTCCACTTGGAGCGAGTGCAAGTGCAGGATGAGGTCCTGTGTCCGCAGCATCAGCGTGTTCAGGACAGAGCCGGCCTGGGCTGCAATTGTTGACACATCCACCTGCAGGGACAGGGATGGTCAGCCATGGTCACCAGCTCCCACAAAACACACTGCAGTGGACCCCATGGAGGGCAGGAGCTGGGCACCATCCCATGATAGGCATGAGGCTGATGGGCACAACAGGAACCCCGTTTCTCCAGCACTGCTTAAAACAGAGGGACCCTTTGCACGGTGCTGGCATCGCAGGCACCCAGAACTCCAAAAACTGCCCCAGGGAGGGAAGGAGCCCCTTCCCACATCCTGCCTCTGCAAGTGTGGGTGTCACTGTTAATCTGTCCATGAGAAAGAGTTTTCTCCAGAACCCGGAGCTGGATGACCGGATGGGACAGAATGGGATGGAACGGGATGGGATATGATGGGATGGGAGGGGGTCTGCCCTGTGCTAGGTTGGCCAGACTCAGCCAGAAGAAAGACAAAAGTCACCCTGCATCCCCATCCAGCCCCACCACTCGTCCCCTGCCATCCCCGCCGCAGCAGCCGCTCACCTCCTGCCCGGTGACCAGCAGCAGGCTGTGCTCCTTGCCGTGCTGCAGCTGCCGGAAGACGTGGTCGAACACGAGCAGCTCGCTCCAGCAGTTCTGCAGCAGCTTCATCTGGTCACCAACCTGAAACACGTCCAGAGCATCACCATCGACAGCACCGCACCAGGGCACGGCAACGGCGGCAGCAGGGGCTGTGTCTGTACAAGCCTGTTCCTAGTGGCCAGGCTGTCCCTACACCACCCCCCTGCCTCCCCAGCTCTGCTTTCAAGGGTCAGCTCCCTCTGACCAGCCCTGCAGCAGCAATGGCTCAAACTCACACCATCAGCCGCTATGGGACGTTGCCACATTAGCTCTGGACCTGGGCAGGACTCGCACCCATCTGAGTCTCACCAGGAGCACAGCAGAAAGGGTTTTTTTAGCAGACTGGCACCACTGTGACAAAACCAACTTATTTCCAAGTGCCCAGGAGTAGAGCAGCGAGTCCAGTCATCAGAGAGTTACATGAAGCAGAGTGGACGAGGCCTTCTGTCACCAGGACGAGGAATGCCTTGGCATGGATACAGCATCAACATGATTTCTTGGAGAGGTGACAAACCTCCTCTTAAGGCCCCCAGGTGACCTGACCTACAGAGACTTGTCTAGCCCCAGGTTTGCTTTGTGCATGCATTTGCTTGTCAGTTCATCATAGACAGTGCAGGGAGCATCACATTTATACATCAAAATTGCAGCCTGACTGTGGACAAGCTCCTAGCAAAGAGATGCTGCATCTGATTAATGAAACATTACTTCATCTCACTGCCAGTATCCCATGCATCACCTCCAGCACCCCCTCCATGGTGGGTGGGTGAAGAGGACAGCAAGGCTGATGCCCACAGCACTGTTTAGTGTCTATAGTGAGGATCACAACCACCAGCACCCTGCAGCCAGGTTACACTTTTAGGCTCACACCCCATGCATGCCTCACACTGTGCTCACACAGCACACAGCAGATGTCCATTGGGAGCTTCACCCTGGACTGGAGGAGAGGAGATGGGCTCTGAAGCAGCTCAGTGTGTTTTGGTGGCACTTGCTGGCTGTTATCAGCATGAGTATTCCCTTATCAGGCACAACCTCCATGAACCACACACAAATCTTTAACCAAATGAGTGCTGGCCACATCCCTGGGCTGCTGCACAAAGTTCCTGGGTCTTTGGGAAGCCCCTCTGGATACTTTAAGATGAAAGAGGCCAGCACCCATCCTCACCTCTCTGCCCAGGATGGAAGGTCTGGGACAAGGGGGCGCAGAGTGGCCTCAGTGCAGCACCATGCGGGAGCCGCCAGCCATGGAGCATCGCTGTGCCCTACAGCTGCCAGGTCAATCCCTGCCCATGCGACCCCCTATGTGATCATGTTCACATCTGTATGTGTGCTGGTGTGTGCATGCAGGCACAGGCACACACGTACACAGCTATGCTTTCAAAGAAATGCCTGCATTACCTGTGGTAAGAAGATCAACCCAGGAAGGAACATGAGGCGCACTGCCATCCCCAGCCTGGGGAGCAGGCAGGAGGCAAGCCCTTCAGCTGCCTTCTTTACCACCCCTCCAGGAACCACCAGCTTCAGCAATGCTCTTTGCAGGACCACAACTCCTTTCTGCAAAGAGTTGAACCCCACCTCTGCTTGGAACCCACCTCTTCTACAAGACTGGTGTAGGGGTTGTCAGTAACACTTCCCTGCAGAGCAAATTCAGCACCAGCAGAAGAGCTCTGCAGTGCCATTGTGCTCGCTGCCTTTAATAGAAGGAAGACAGATGCAGTATCACAGGGCTGGATAATACCCTCGTTTTGCTGAAGAGGCTGCAATAAACCAGTGCTGGGAGATTGCAAAAGGAATAGAAGTCAGATGAGAAAGAGCTTTATGGTCTCGTAGCCCAGCACTCCCCGCGAGCCACCGGGATTTGTCTCTCGAGTGTGGTGGGTGGTCAGAGGCAGACACAAGCAGCGCGGGGAGGGAGATGCGGTACAGAAGGCAGCGACGGCAGCCAAGGCTCCAGCACCCGCTCCTGCCCGACGGCACGAAACCTGCCTGCAGCAAGGTGCAGTGGGTGCAAGGGGGCTGCCAAGGTTGGGCTCGCTGCCACATCGCCCAAAGCAGTAAAGGAGCCACGGTGCACGGCCCAGCAGCACAGATCGGGAGGTTTCTGTTCAGCCACTGAACAAAGAACTGGGGAAAAGCTCATTCTGCATCAAAACAAAATGGAGATTTTCTGCATTCGGGAAGCCCTCTGCCCCAAAGTGAGTGGATGCTGTAACCTCAGCCAGCCCTCACAGGGACCTGGGCTCCCGGCATGGCAGCATGCTGCCAGCACAGCCACACGCTCCTGCCTGATGCCGAGCTCCTCTGCTCCAGCTGAGTAGCAGTGTTGTTTTGGAAGCTCCTTCCTGTGCCTCATTCCTGAGTGGGACGAGCTCCAGAAGGGACAGGCTGAAAGTTTTGCCTTGAAAATGGCTTTAAAAAAAATCAGCTTTTCCAGAAGAAGCATTTCAACCATTTTGAAATCTTTTCTTCCTTTAGAAACGACTGATCAGCTTCTCCCAAACTCTGCAGGTGGTTTCAGCTCCCGCAGCAGAGCACCCCCTGCATCCCAACAGCAACAAGCTCTGCCCTGCATGGCTGCTGCATGGCTGTTCCTCTCCCCTGTGGCCTTTCCTGGTAACATCGCAGTGCACCAGAGCCATGTGGCCATGGCACTGGGGGGCCATGGCTGGGACACAGCCTTGACTGCGCCCCAGCACCAAGCAGGGTGTCCCCGTGCCCTGAGCTGGGGCAGCAGTGGGCATCCTGCTCCGGCTCCTGACTGGAGATCACCTCCCCTGCACCCAGCACCTCCCCTGCACCCAGCACCAGCCTGGCCCCCCAGGAGCAGAGGCTGTTAATGGACGGCCACTCAGAGGCAATCAATCCTCCCAGCGAGGAGGCAGGCAGGCACTTTCACCTTTAAAAGTTAAGCAAAGGATCTTCCTCTTTTAATGTCAAGGCTTTTCCATGGAGTTTTATCAAGGACCTGGTGCAATCTGTCTTTAAGAGGTGATTTTAAGTATTATGACTTTTTAAAGCAGGCATTTAACCCATTCACAAAACGTGGCAGCAAACCCCTCGCCAGGCAGGGAGAGCACTGCCCTGCCACCGGGCCACTGAAAGCACCTTGCTGTGACCCATAGAAAAATGCACTTCCCTGTGGCAAATGGTCTGGGATCACGGTCCGGGTGGGAGCAGGGTGTGCAGAAGCACGGGTGGCAGGATGTGCAGAGCACTGCCCGGGTGCAAGGCTGCAGGACCCACATATGGGTGTAGTTTTAAACCTGCTGCAACAGGCGCAAGGAGAGGAAGCTCCTGGGAGTGCTGAGGCTCCCCAGAATGTGGCCAGGCCACCTCAGATCCTCAGCATCCCAAAGCCGGTCAAGGGCAGATGGTGGCACCTGAGGTGGGGGATGCCCTGGACCACCCATGCAGGGAGTGGGACTGCGCCATCCCCGCAGGTACACGGCACATGCCAGCATCCTGAGCTGCAGCCCAGGCAATTGTTGGGTGCAAGCAGGATCCCATCACCTTGGCTACCAAGAAGTCAAAAAGTGGTTTAGTACCCACGAGCCACCTGCATTGAAACCCCACACAAGTCCAAGGTGTTAACGTTCAATGAAGGTCCCCATCCCACTGCCCAGATACCAACGTGATGGGCATCTTAAAGCAGAAAAACATCAAGACTGTGTTTAGAGAAGGATCTCATCTCCCTGCTGGCAGAGCACACTGCTGTGGCACAGGCTACTGCTTTTGGCTGGGGAACTGGCTGCAACAGTGCGTGGGTATTGGGACTCAATGCGCACCCAGGAGCAAAGGCAGGGCTGTGCCAGCCGGATCACTATCAGGCAGGGAAAGCTGTCACATTTCCCCCAGTGCACAGGATGCTAAACATTGCTGCAGCATCCACGACCAGAAGGAGATTTTAAATCTGCCAAAAACGCTCTGGCTGTTGGCCAGGAGATGGGGTCAAGATGACCCACGCATGCTAAAGGCAGAGAAGCAACTGACTACAAATAGGCTTTGTCGTGGCTCTGAGATCTCTAATGAGAATCAAGGGAGAGCAGCCTGGCCCCAGGAGCCCCTTGGTCTGCAGGAACAGTGATGTCCTCAGTGTGTTTTGCTCCCCCTCACACACTGGTGCTTGCCCATGGATGGGAGGGTGGTTTGCCCCAGCCCCACGGCCACAAGGGGCTGAGGAGGGCATCAGCATTAACCCACCTCCTCACAGTCACTCCGTGCCCCTCCACCAGCAGCAGGGACCAGCCCAGCCCAACCTTCGGGCTGAAACCGTGGCAATTTGTTTAACATTCCTGGCTGCTCATCCCAATCTAAAGGTCACTGCACCCCTTGTACACGACATTTATATGTATGCGTGGCACTAACACCTATATAAACCAGCCTGCGTAAGACACCACACAAACCAAACCGAAACCAGACACAAAGTGAGCGTGCAAGCGTGCGTACGCGCATCCCTCCCTGTGCCGCTCTCCATACGTACATACATACATAAAAAAATTACATCTGAAAGGACAAAGTTGCCCGAGACTCACGACCCAACAAAATATATTTCACCCCCGGCCCATATTTTTCTTCCTGAAGAGATGCTGCAAATCTTCCCCCAGCCCTGACACATCTCATCTCGACTCAGTTAAAGTTCGTATTTATGGGCGTCAGCGCTGACCTCTTCCACCTCCGCCCGCGTGGCCTCGCGCCGCGGCTGCCTGGCCGGCCCTCGATAAACAAGCGGGCCCCCAAATCCCCCTCTGCCGCGCGGCATTATTAGTCTTGCCTCCGAAGGCCAGTGCAGTCCGTAATTCTCTGCCTGGTGACACGAGATGAGCGCCGCGACATCAGTCTCCGCGGCGGATTGGCATGGGGACCCTCGTTTGTCAGTGGCAGACTGACAGAATTACTGGCCCTTAAATGAAACGATATATCTGGGAAGTTAAATCTGTTTTCAATCTGACTGCCCCGCGCCGGCGGGCAGACGTGGCGTGTGAGCCGATGTCAAGAGGCCATTAGCGCAGCTCCCCCCTCTCCTTCCCCAGGCACAGCGGTGGAGCCAAGGGGGTGTCTCTCTAACACCCCCCATTGCGGCCACCCCCATGGGAGGAGATGGAGAAGCACCCGCTCTGCCACTGCCCCTCGATGGGCTGTGAGTGTGGGAATGGGAATGGGAATGGGAAGCAGAACTGCCAGCTCCAGAGGGGACCAGCTCCTGCTCCCTCTGGCAGGGAGCAAAGGCTCGTCCTAACCAGCCATGAACCAATGGGTCCTGTGCTCCTGAGGGTTTGCTCCCTCCTCCCCAGGCTCCCTGCAAGGCCCATGGGAGAAGCCAGCAGTCTGCAGAACAGCCCTGCAGCAGGAGCATGTCGGTTCTGGGAATGTTCAGGCAGGCAGGGGACACCGTGCATGGGGTCATCTGCCTGAACCCCCTCATCAGTACCCTGAATCTCCTCCCTGCTTGGCATCAGCCCGGCATGATGCCCCGGAGCAATGTCCCAGCACAATGCCTTTCCAGCCTGGATCCCTGCACTGGCCTCAAACAAGAGCCCTTTCCAGCTGGGGATGGAGACCATTGCTTTCACACAGATGTTCCCAGGGGATAAACAGGCATCCCTTGCTCCCAGGAGCCCTGAGCACCCAGCAGGGACTGCCTGAATGACGGACATCGATCTCTGGGATCGCGATTTTACTCCATGCTAGCAGGCTTTAGGGTAAAGCCATAAACTCTGCACTAGCAGGAGTTCATTTACCGCCCCAGCAGCTGTTTGCTTTTATGTGCTGGGCAGCAACAGCAGTGAGGTTTCAGGAGCTGCAGAGCTACTCCTGCATCCCAACCGCTTCACTGCATGTGCCCAAGGGAAAGCTACTGCCCTGTGCTAGGAAGGATGCACTGTGACGGGTTGGTGGAGAGCAGCCTGGGCACCATCCCCAGGGGGGACACAGCACAGAGGGGCTTGGGCATCATAGCACCGTGCTGGCTGGGCTTGGACCTGCCTGGTTACGCTGTGCGCTGTGGAGCCAGCACAGGGGAGGGAGCCAAGGCCAGCGACAGCCACACTTTCTCCCACTCCCTCTGGACAGTGTCCTGTGGTCCCTGGCCCTGCGAGATGTTGGGAATCTGCCTCATGCTCACTGCATGGATAAAGGCAAAAGGGACAAGATCCCAGGATGGCAGTGATGGATAGGGATGTGCAACCCTTGGGCACTACACCCCGAGTCCTGGGCATATTGGGGACATGTCCCACTCCCAGAAGGATACCAGTGGTCCTGCCCAGGTGAGGCCTCTGGCAGTGCCATTCACCTCCCAGAGCCCCATGGGAAGAGGAGCGCCCACTGATGTGGATTCACACGGAAACAGCCTATTTTGGTGGCACAATCAAGCTGACAATGGAGTTACAAGGCTACGCTGCAATGCAACCGGGAGCTGAATTTACACTGTTTACAATATCTCCTGCAAAACAACAACCACCCTGTTCCCAAAATCCAGGCTGGACACTGATATGATTGAAACGAGCCCAGCCCACCCCCACAATGCCATTTCCTGACACTGTTCTAGCAGCCGGGGGCTATTTTGAGCCATGAGGCTCTGTCACGCCTGGACCGATGGCACTGCAGGAGGAAGGTGATTTTGGCCAGAGCCAGGTAGCACAGCCTCATGCTGGAAGCACAGGGAGGCACCCAGGTCTCCCAGGACGTGGCTCTCTGGGGTTTGGCCACAAGGAAACATTTTCTCTCCCATTTTTGCCTCAGTTTGGGATCTTAGCCCAGGACATGAATGGAAAACGATTTGCTAGAGGGGACAGCCTGGCAGGATGGGGTCTGCTCCACTTCCCCAGTGGGCACGCTCACAGGCTGTCGACAGCAGAAGCAGCAACTGAGGAGGCTTGGTGGTGTCCCCTGCCCCAGCAGCCCTGCCCCGGCTGCCTGGCGCTAATAGGCACCCACCTGACAGCATCGATTTTCCTCCTAAAGGCGGAGGAGGGAATTGTCTCAACTCTAATTCCTCAACGTTACATTTTTCAATTATATCTTGAGCTTGACACCGCAGTCACTCTGCGGCGATTGCTTCCACACCTGCCCCCGCCGTGATGGATCTGAAATCATTAGCCCCGCGGTGACAGCAGGAATTGCTCCGGCATTGCAGCCGGGCTCCGGTGCCTCCAGCCCTGCCGTGAGGGGAACCAGGAGCAGGATGGGGACACACCAGGAGATCTGCAGCCCACCACAGCATCCCATCCTCATAGCATCTCATCCCCAGTCCTACCTGCCTCCCATCTCCCACCCAGTGCAGCATCCACACCCCTGCCCGGGCTCCTACCTCCAGCTCCTTGAAGAAGATGCAGCTCCGTGCCCATTCCACAATGGAGAAGAGGGTCTGATCAGCCATCTTGCACATGAGGCCGAAGGTGCTGAGCTTCTCATGCCGGCCTTTGCCTTGCTCTTGCTGCAGGCAGGACAGTATCCGTGCCTTGACCTGGGCCTCATCAGGCTCCAGCTGCAGCAGCTTCATGATGATGTCAGGAATGTCAGGAGGGGAGCTGCTGGGGTAGGTCTCTGGGTACATGTAGGTGGGCATGGACTCGTGCACGTTTGTGTAGTGGTCCGGGTACTCGGACTTGATGGCGCGGTTGGGGAAGGAGGGATAGTGGTAGCTGGCGAGCGGAGGGTGGCTGGGCATAGTCATTCCCAGGGAAGGTGTCCCATAGGGGCTGCGCTCGTAGTCAATGGGTGTCAGGGCGGCTGGGTTGGGCGGCAAGGTCTTGGACATGGTGTGGATGCTGTGGATGGTGGAGGTCAGGCTGTAGTCGTTCTGCACCGGGGACATGATCTGAGGCACAGTCTCCAGCTTGAAGCCATTGGCACGGATCAGAGCTTTCTTCTGCTGCTTTAAGGCACGGTCCCGCTTGTACATGGGTCCAAACTTGTTCCTCCCTCCACGCATCCGATCTGCACGCACAGCTGGGGGAGAGAGAGGGCAGAGGCTGCAGTGAACCTGCTCAGAATGGGACCAGTGCTTCCATGCAGCACGCAGGAAATGATGGGGGGGGATCTGATGGCTAAAAAGGGCTGGGGGGAATCAGGGAGATATTCCCAGGAAACCAACCGCAGGCTGTGCTGCTCCCAGCCCAGCTGTGCACATCACGGCTGTGACATGGCAGGTTCAAGTGCCTGGCCCTTGCTGGTGTCACCCCCAGAGCCTCTGCGAATTGCAGGAAAGGAAAAGACATTTGGCTTTACCTACAAAGTGGACTGGGGGATAAAGCAGTTTGCATCCCTTGTGGGTTAAGGGGGAAGCCTGAAACCTGGGCAGATGCGGAGGCTCAACACCCCCTTTCATTTTCACAGCCCCTAATTCTGGATCAGCCCTGGGATTTCCTTGTTTCTGCAGAGCCTGGGACCCCAGAGTCCCCTCAGGCCCCTGCATCCAGGATACAGCCAAGGAGCTCTGCCGTGACACTGGCGGACTCACTGTGACGGCCCCATCGCGTCTCCTGGTAGTTACACATTCCTCCTCGTCATTGAGGTAGGTCCCTTCAGGGCAACCACAGCCCTCCATAGGAGCGATCTGAACTT